>RJWM01001247.1:0-145000 GCA_004363535.1 Dasyprocta punctata
CATAATGATTTCATGCACGTGTAGAATGTATTAAAGTTGATTCTCATGGTTTACTTAAAATATGAACATTTCACCCTTATAGATAGTTTTGTAGATTTTCAGTCATCTGAAATGCTTTTGATTGAATGTAATGTCAGGAACAATAGAAGCAACTTCGCTAGTTTATGAGATGATTATGAGACATACAAAATCATAGTCATTCTCAGACTATTATAAATTAATCTAAAAACTGTCAAAGAACATAAAGTTGACATACTTTTAGTATAACAACAATGTGAAATACATTTTCATTTATATTATAAATATTATGTAATGTAAATAAAATATATGCTAATAATTTGAGGTATAAAACATCAGTTTTCACTCAGTCATAAAGATAACGCCAATTTTATAATATTTTACATAAAAATATATAAATGTGAGCTATATTACTTGGTGAACAAATTTCAATTAACAGGCCAAATAGTATTATAATACTCTTTTCATCCAAAGTGATTTTTTTATTAACATGTAACTTAATCCTCTTCAAATAATTATAAAAGTTATTACTCTTATCCTTTATAATAATTTCTTTCTCTATAGTTAATTGGGAAGAGATATAAATATCCCCCAAAATAAGGAATTTTATTTTCCTATCATCTTAGTGACCTCACATCACTAAATATGTAATTAAATATGCTCCAGTGATAAATGTTACAACTTACAGTTTAGATTAAAATAACTATATTGATTCTACTCAAGTACATTTGTGTTTACTTAATATATCACATTCATTTTAAAATACAGTATTGGTTTAATGGCCCAGCCTAAGCCTTCTCTAATAAAACCATCAAAGCTGATTAGGCCCAGTGGCGGTAAAGCCAAGAATGTAAACATCTCTTGTGAGGGCTGAAAACTTCACAGTGGAAAATATGTCCATTGAGATGTCTGCAGGATATACCTGTTCTCAAGGCCTGTACATCTATCGCCCCAGATACATATTCTTTTTGGGGGAACTCCACTTAATTTCTACTACTGCCTATCATTCACCGTGTCCTTTATGAAAATACAAGAACTCAGCCCTTGCAGTGTCCCGTAAATTACTGTTGTTCATGACACTCACAGTTCTCCATGTGCCTCTACTGTTTAGAATCATGAATTATATTTTATAATTACATGCTTGAGAAACTCATGTAGGCAAAGGGCCTTTACAGAAATTAAATTATAATGTTGCTTTAAATCTTAGATTATACAGAATTCTGCTTTTCATTATCCTCTGGTTTCTGTCACTTTTAAATCCACTTTGCCTAAATTTTAGATATGTAGGTATAAGTTGAGACCTTTTGTGCTAAGCCTAATTTAGAGCAGCAAAACTGTTTGGAAATATACGATCTGTGAAATACATTTGTCAGAGCTATAATTGCTGCCTAGCATTATGCAGCATTTCTCTTAATGGTTCTTGAATTTTAAACAAATTGAGGATAAGCACTGCAGAAGCTATAATTTAGGCAGTTGCTAGTGGTTAAATCATTTTAGGTAATAATGTAGATGACCTGGAGAGATACAGTAAAATGCTTCTTATGACTTTAAATAGCAATGTCTCTTTCAGGAAGTACAGTGTGTCTATCTCTCTAGCATCTTTTTGTCTGTAAGAAAAATATATACAACACTGCAAGCTAAATACTAGGTAGGTGAGTAGATAATACTAATGGTATGAATTTCATTAGAATTTCAATAACATGAGATGAAATGCGGGGAAATAATTTGGTATGGTAGGAATGCTCAGCTAAGATTTCTTTACCTAGAGACACATTAGCATTTCCAGTTAAGAGAAAAGGGTTGTTCAGGCAATATTTGAAGGTAATTTCTACTTCTATTCATTCACAAAACAATGTAGTAAATATCATTTTGTGCAAGCAACGCAAGCGTCTGATGGTGGAGATCCTGAAATAGAGACAGAAAAGCAAACATATAGCACAAGTCAATCGTTTCATTCATTCATTCATGTAGAAACTATCCAATGAGACTTACTTAGGTTTAAAAACGCACGAATTGTTCCTAATTAAGTAATTTCCTTAAATGTTCAAAGCTGAACTTACAGGACGTATTTAAGAAAAATATTTTCTAAATGATCACTAAAAGTTCCCAGTAGATGTTCAGGTATGCCTAGTTTTTCACAATAACAAATGCATAATAAGACTATTTTCTAGCTAAGCCAAGATTATAGATTAATTAAGCTACTTGTGAAATTTCAGATATTTCAGTGTGTGACAGAGTGGAACTCAAAAGGGTATCCCCTCTGTTAGTTTTAAAAATTGTGTTTTACTGTTAAAATACTGATCCTCCTTCATCTATTTTTTTTTAAAAATAAGACACTTTTTAAATCGCAGAATGTTCAAGTGTATCCTCATCAATTTTTAGTGAGTACAGATCGGTTCTTGGCAAAGGTGCAGCAGTGAGACTAGTCCAGTCAGGACGAGGAGCAGGGTGACTGTCCTCAGAGAGCGGGGGAGACACTGCATTGACACCCACATAAAATAAACTTAGAGGTTATTTTTGCAAGAACATTTGTCTGAGAAAAATTTCCAGCATGTTTCAAAGACGTTGAAAGTGAACACTAAAGAAGAGAATCCAAAGGGCCAGGTTAATTTATGTTGATAAACTGCTATTTCATATCACAAGTTGAGAGTTGGTATTTTTGTTCTTCAACTGTAAAGGTCAATTTGAATTCTGTAAGAAAAATATATACAACACTGCAAGCTAATTCTTTATTTCTAGGCCCAAGGTAAATAATGCATGTTAAGCCCATGTCTTTTTAACTCACACACATGCAAATTCTCGCCACATACACTCCACTCTCCACGCTTATGTTATGACACTTTATCATTTTGAATAGCAATAAGAAAAAGCACTACATATGCTAAATCTGAATACTGATGTGAAATTTCCTTCTGGAATGGTCTAGATTAATTTAAGAGAAATTTTCTTATAATTTTTGTGAATTTTGAAGTTGTAAAGAAACTAGGGTAGAGAATGATTTTCATTTGGATTTTCTAAATTCCAATTTTCTAATTGTCATGCAAAAATAAGTAGAAATAAAAATCTGATTAATCTTGTAAAGCAGTGATTCTCACAAGAAAGCAAAAGTTATATTGTACTAATACCAAGAGAACACAAATAAATTGTGATTTTTTTTTGAGGGACATGGTATCTCTGAGAGATAGGACTGTAGAGATGAATATCAAAAGTATTCAAGAAGAAAATTTTTAAATAAATAATAGGAAAAAATTCAAATACTATTTTGAGAGTTAAAACTTTTCAAATAAAGAGGTACAGAACAGATTGTCTACACATAGATTCTAAAGAATCTTACTCATGGAATACAAAATTAATAAGCAAAACTTAATTACTGCTGTAAGTAGAAATTAAAGTTAATAAACAGAATAACATAACTCTCTATTTTTAAATGTTTAAGTATTTATCTATTTTTAGTTTAAGTGGAATTTATTTTTAACATCCCTAAAGTATAAAAATTCTATCAATTATTAGGGTATCATGTGACTCTTCAACACAGGTATACTTTGTGTAATGTTTAAATCAGGTTAAACATATCTACGGCCTCTAGAACTAATCACTTATTCATGGTGTAAATATTCAGAATCCTTTCTTCTGGCTTTTTGAAATGTGCAATTCATTTTTGTTATTCACAGTTGCCCTGCCCTGCAATAGCATACCACAGTTAGTTACTCAACTGTAACTATGTATACATACTGTACATTTTCCAAGGAATTTAACTGTATCCCAAAATTAAATTCAAGAATATTTATATGAATGCATAAGAGGAAGGTATGCAATCATTAGTCAAATCCTTAAAGAAAAACATAGTTGAATTCAAGCATTTTTTTAAAAAGGCAGAACAAATAAATAAAAGTGCAGCTAAAATTGCACAACTAGATAAACATTTGTAGCCTGCATGGTAAACAAAGGTGAGGGATCTTTCCATTTGCTCATTGTCTTGATTCAAGACCATGGGAATTCATAAGAAAGAAAGCAGCTTCAGCTCCCAGCTTTGTGGTATGTGGATTCAGCAGGACCACAAGGGTGCGAGGCTTGGTTGATAAACCAAAAGGTACGCAGAGCATGCTGCCCACAGCAAGCCCCGCCGAGAATTCTCTTTCCAGTTAAGGAATCCTGCTTGGGAGGCAGGACAGAGCAGAGTGGGATTCTGGTTAGTCCCGAATGAAGCTGTATGCGCTCCAGGAGGGCGGCTGGATACCTGTGCATGCCAGCCAGTGTCTCGGGCAGGAAAGTCTGTGACCAAACAACATGTGACAAAGCTTTGAAGGGGAGAAAAAGTCACCTTGTGCATCAGCAGGCCTCTGTTAACATCACTCATTGGCTAATGAACTGAGAGCCATATAATGGAAAAATCATCTGCTTTTGGGCAGAGCTACTTTTTTCTTTTTGGTGCTGTGGATTGAACCCAGGGCCTTGTGCCTGCTAAATTTATGCACTACAGGACTCAGAGCTATCCTGGAAAGAAAGTCTGATGGAATGGTTTGATGCTTTGTGATGGCTTTTGCCTTACTTGTCAATCTGCCCTTCTTTGTAGCCATATTCCTCTCTCCTGTGTCATCAGAATTTAAAGCCTCAGATAGAAGAAAAGGGACTGGAAATATTCATGATGTGCAAACTATATGACTGGCCTGACTTCAGAGCAAATTTATTCCCTAATGTATTTGGAAATTTTGTGCAAAGTAGCTATTAGCCTTCCATTGCTGTGGCAAAACCAACTTACAGGGCTTACAGTTTCAGAGACTTTAGTCCATGGTCACTTGGCTGCATTATGACTGGGTGTGTGGCACAGCAGAACATTATGGCAGAAGTATGTGGAGAAGCAAAGCTGCTTACCTTAAGGGCAGCCAGAAAGGAAGGGGGGAGAGAGAGAGGAAGAGAGAGAGAGAGAGAGAGAGAGAGAGAGAGACATTATAGTGCCCAAGGCTCCCTCTGTATGACTCACTCCTCCAACTAGGCACCACCTCTTAAATTTTCATACCTCACAAGAATGCCACCAAGTGGATTAATCCACTGATGAAGTTAGACCTCTCATGATCCAGTCATGTGCCAAAAATCCATCACTGGCATCATAGCTCCTAGCACATAGCCTTTGGAGATGTTTTAGATCTCAAACAAGGCAGAGTCTCTATATGACACTGTTCAACTGCTATGCCAGTCCTAGCTGTCAAAAAGTGCAATAGAGATGTAAAAGATGCAGAGAAACTTCTTTGAAAGTTAGAGTCATTACTCAATCAAGAGGGAAGAATTCAGTTAGTCTTAATGAGCTATTTGTCTGAAATTGGTACTATCCAAAGTTACAGAGTGATTTAAACATTGTCTGTGAAATGATAGATATTAAAAATAGAAACCAAAATTGTCTTTATGATTTGACTGTGGTAACAAATAATTCTACAATGTATGAATAAAATGGGGAAAAATGTGCAGAAAAATATTTATTGTGCTGAGCGTGTAAAAATAGTGCTACACTTTTCCATAATGAGTACTTTTATCCTATATAATAAATATTATATTTTCCTACTTCCTAAGTTAAGACTTATATGATCTTATAAATACACATGTAATTTTGAGTTTCATAATGCTGTCAAGAAAGCGTATAATAATTTAAATAATGTGATTTTAAAGACTAGAAATATCTTAGCAATTTCCCCAAATAACCCCAAATTTCCCTACACCTATATACTGGGAAACACAACCAACTTTCAGCCACACCAGCCCCTGTTTCAGCCTGCACACTGTCGTAACCCTTTATGGGAGATGGTGTGAATATTGTTAATTCTAGGGGCTTTGTGACTGCTGAACATGATTTATCTAAAGTGCTTTGCAGAGTGGCAGAAAAATTAGAAAAATCTTTTGGTCTATAAAAATTACTTTGCTTTTATAAAATGCTTATAGCTGGATACACTGTCTACCTCAGAATTTTCAAATGTAGTTAATTACTTTCTGGTCTAATTTAGCAACTGTCTGATGGCATTCTTGGTATACATATGTTTAGTAAATAATAGGAGACATTTTTGAAACATGGAATCATCTCTGCATTTTTAGTTCAACCCTAAAGGCTGATTTCCACTCAATTCACAGGAATAGAACATGACAGCAAGATGAGATTCTCGCAGAATGAAAGAAAATGTTATGAGAAGTGATATCACACAGAGGCCATGTCTAATCAAATATAATTCAGTACATCCAACAGACCCAGAAGAATGAAATTCTGATTAGCTGCCACTCACAGCACTGGTTGCACTAAGGTTTAGTTTTCTGATCTTTGTCAAAAGTTTATCTGCTATTAATGCTGAAGCATGAATTATCTGCTAAATTGCATTTCATCTCATCTTGCAAGCAATATTCATTCGTGAAGCCAAGAGGGCTTCCAATATCTGCTAAGAACAGGTTTCTAATAAGGAAAAAATAAAACATATGCTCATTTGCACTCACGGCCTGGAAAGTCTGTGAAGCAACAGAGCCAGAGACTGGGGAATCCTGTGCACATCGAGCATGTTTAGGCCGATGAAAACTAACACAGAGGTTGCCTTTACCTAGAATCATCCCTGAGTGGAGACATACAGAGCTATGACTCAGTAAAATAGTAATGCTGGGAAGAATAGAATGAGGTAGAACTGTCCCTTGGTATTGAAGGATGATTCCTCCCAAGACCTTACGCTGATACCTAAATCCTCACATGTTCAAGTCCTGTATCTAAAATAGTTTAGCGTTTACATATAACCTACACATATCTCCCCATATACTTGACCTTCTAGATTATGTACAATAGCTACTACAATGTCAACACTATTACATAGTTATCTTTATTGTCTGGGTAACAACAAGAAGAAAGAAGTCGGTGTATGTTCACTATAGGTGCAATTTTTAAAAGCATTTTCTATATGTGGTTGGTCAGATCTGCCAATGCAGAGCCTCTGGTTATGGGGGGACAACAGGACCAAGGAGCCACCACCACTTCCTTGAAGTTCAAAGAAGTGAGAGAGGCTAGGAATGGGAATTTCTAGGAAAGCTGAGAAAAAGATGGACGAACCGCGAGCATGAATGTGTTGATGATGCCCCTGTGAGGTAACAAAATTAGATCGGCGGGGTTGTGAAAAAACTTAATGACAGTGAAGAAGTGGAGATAGAATTAAGTTCTTTGCACCCAGGAACTCATTTCACCTTCTCAGCAGGATTTCAAAACAGGAACTATCATCTCCTGAGACAGCTAAGACTTCACTGTGAACATGTGTTAAATCATCACACAGCACGCCACAAATTTTACAACTAGAATAATAATACAAAAAAGAAAAAAAGATAGAAAGGGTTAACTGTCTTGCCCGTGGTCACACAGCTGGTGACTGGGCCACAACTTGCATGTCAAGAAAAATTAGCACATGGTCCTACCCACATCCTCCACAGCTGTCAGGTTTGGCAAAGTCATGGGAGTGGTGACAATGAGAACAGTAGGGGGACACAGCCAGGGGAGCCTGAAATGACTGATAGAGGCTCCATCTCTACATCGATAAGGCTAGAGGTCAGGAACATGAAGAGCAGGAAATGATGTAGAACTCGCATCACTGTTTAATGTGCTGCCCATTGGATGCCACGCATTTTTAACGTGTGATACCTATTGCTCTCATACACCTGGCGGGACCCAGCAGTGTGTCCAAGGAAAATGCAGAGAAGACAGGCTCCCAGGATGGAGGAGAGAAACACAGGGGCTGAGGCAGGCTGCTGAGGTTTAGATTGGGATAATATGCCTGGCTAACTACCTCCCGCTTAGCTCACTAAAGAGAATTAATTACATCAAAATGAGCCCAGTATTCCATTAACTCTGCTTTTTATTAGAAAATGTCTCTCCCATCAGTGAAACAGAATCACCAGTGAGTAGTGATTTTGACCATTATTCTGCATAGATGGCTTATTTATTTACCCCAGATGACTTAATCTTAGGGCAGGATTCTAAGTTAATAGAGCATTCTAAGCAAAATCTTTCCAGCAAAGTCAAAAGTGTGAAAGAGATTTTGCATTCCGGTTTAGTCTGGAGTCAATGCTCTCAGTTTCTTGTAGAGAACTGCTCCCCAGGTCACATACCTTGACAGCGCTCTGTGGACTCATGTGTCTCTAGTCATACTGGAGTAGGAGTTCCGGCTCATAATGTGGAAATATAGTGGCTGAACACCATCTCCTTTCTTGCTCGACACTGCACTCTATACTTACTCAGTGGCTCTCCAAGATTATACCCAGTTGGAAAATGACCTTCTGGTCTCTATGGAGATGAAGATCTACTAGGCACAAGGGCTTTTCAGGAAAGCAGTCAGGAAAGGTGATTTCATAGGGAAGGGCAGACACAGCCCTTCAGTCCTTAGCTGGCTCCATGGTGACTGTGCTTTCCTGGGACTGACTCTTTATCATGTCAGAGTAGGCAAAAGATCCTTTGCTCAGGGTCCAGTCTACAGGGAAGGTGGGAGGGAAGTAGCTCACCCTTCCCTGGGCAGCCCCTTCTCTGCACATACACTCTCCACATGGTCCAGCCGTGTCTTAGGCGATGACCCTGGGGTCTGGGGGATTTGACAAATGAGATAACACAGGCCCCCTTCCCAGCTCCATCGTTTGTGGGCCCACCACCATCTACATTTTCTCCACATTGCAGTAAGAGGATGGTGTTTAGTAATTAAAAGCCTCCCTGGCCATTGCCATCAGATTCCAACATTCCCACCCACATCACTTTCCCTCACTGCAGCAGGTGAGCAATGCGCAGATGAACTCGTGTGCCCCTCACCTGGGCACCCTTCCAACAGCAGGGAGCCTAAAAAGCCTACAGTTAATAAGAGATTAAGACAAATTAAAACAAATACCGAGGAGGTCACCATCCTAATCCTCTGAGGTCTTTGACTCAGGTGGACCAGGAGATCACGTGGTTTCATTTTTGTTTTTACTGTAGACACCTAAGCCATAAGCTTATCTTATTAGAATTAAGAATTGGAAAGTGGGTAACAAAACTCAAGTACTTAAAGTTCCCACACATCATCTGGAGCAAAATAATATTGCTGGAAAAGAGTTTGAATGAACTATTCAGTCCTTTTCATAGAGAAGTAGTGACATCGAAATGTCAGCAGATTGTGAGAACTGTACCTGACTGTCTCAGCTCATTTTTATCTCATGTGTGATGTCCATCTAGTATTTATCTTTTCAGAGCTGCTGCTAATGCATAACACAAAACTATCTGATAAGGCGAGCTTAAATTTAGAATATGACACCAGGAAGACTAAGTATTCACGAATAAGGCCGCAGTGAACCTGACTCACTTTAACCATGCCAAGAGTCATCAACCAATATCCCATTTGTGAGTATAATAGTTTAAAATTATTCTTATTGAATTGCTTTTTATATGAGCTCTAATAGCATAATCTCTGAGAAATGGTGATATATCCTGACATTTTCTACGTCTCTAGTGGACTTATCTAAAAGGTATCCATAGGTAGATATAATTAATTAAGTGAATATATTAAAGTGAATATAATTTTCTGTTCTTGATACGGTAAGTGCAGGATAAAAATCTCAGTGAGAAAAATGGAATGAAGCTGAGTCTGTATACCAATTTCACAAAATAGAATTATTTTGACACTTCTGTTCATTATCACTGAGATTCAGCTGATATTTGCTGCATTGGACATCCTTTTAGCTTTCCTGTAAGCCAGGGAACTTTTTTATATTGGATGCACAGCTGATGTAATTTACTGTCAGTGACTTCAAAAATGAGTAATGAAAATACATTAACTTAACATGTATTTTTCAAAATTAACCATTTTAGTAATATGTCACCACTATAGATGATTTTATCAATAGATACCTACATGGTTTTAAGTGGTTAAAAAATAAATGACTATAAATCAATTTAAATCTCTCTCATTCCAAGAAGTTACTCTTGATAATAAATGCTAATTCCTATTTCCAAAGGATACAAATAGTTTTGCATCTTAAACAAGACAATACTGTAGAGGAACACAGCAGTTTTTAGTAGGAGAATTATGAAAATTAGTGAGGATATAGTCATAATTATTGTTAAGAGATTAATAAAGTACTTACATATTGATTCTCTTGGTTTACAGAGTACAGAAGTTCAAATGTGGTTTCTGTTTGCTGGGTCATCAATGTGTTGACAAAAAGGAAGGGCTCAACCTGTTAGGGCAAAATCTAAGCAAAGGGTCCTGCGATTTGTCAGACAAAGAACATCATGACTTAGAATTTAGCACTGCCGGTAAGGAGAAGGAGGAATGCAGGGTGCGGAAAAGTCATAGTTGAAGAATTCCGTAGAGTTTTTAAAAAGTAATAAACATAAAAACAGTTGAACATTGGTAGCGTTTGTAGCACACCTCTGCATATACTAGACGCCTTCTTAAGGTGATAATTCTAAAGAGACTAAAAGATATCTGTAGTAGAAACACAATGGGAGTTGGCAAATGCTTCTAAATTAATTACAGATTTCTGATGTTGCTTAATGCCCAGAATATGTACAGTAATACGATAATTAATTTTATATGCCTAAACATAAATGCCATAGAGTTCAGAAGGATAATCAAGCTGTTATGCAAAACAATTGCTCTTTCAAAATTAAAAAGGAAATTATGAAAACTTGAACTCACAGACCCTTTAGTCCTGATGAAGGTTCATGAAGTCCTGGCAGGAATTCATGAATAATAGCTTTTACCTTCTTATGCCATGATGTACTCGTTGTTCATTTCCTCGTTCTCAGCTCCAACTTTACCGAGCTGTGCCCATTGGTGAAGGAAGGCCCTTGCCGTGCCCCCCACCCCCGACTCTGTATCCACTCGAAGTATAGATTCACTTAAGTCTTGCTTATTTCATATATTCTGGCTCCTACTAGGCTGGAAATTACTTGGTAAACAAGTAAAGTTTCATTTTGCATAACTATCTTGTGTCCAATTCCTATGAAATTCTCTAAGTATTTCCAGAGCAGTAATCATGACAGTATTTTTTAAGAGAAATAATTCTGACAAAAATCTTATCTGCTTTCGTTGGACCATGTTTGACTGAAGGGTGTTTTAAAGTATTGTCCATGAAGCCTCCAGTTTCATGTTTTTCTCTGTACCAGGTTAGGCAGATTGTGACCCAAGGCCAGATCAAGCTGGGCTCCTCTGTGCATCCTTTACAGCTGCTTCCGTGCACAGAGCTGCACAGTTGCCACAGAGACTGGACATGGCCTCCAATGTCTAAGATATTTACTGTCTGGTCTTTAAGGAAGTTTAGCATCAGCTGCCTTAGACTAAAATTGACTGATGGCTTTGCTGTCTGCTACTGCCACCACCAATTCAAGGTGAATGAAAGCCAGGGAGAGTTTTTATGCTTCTTTGTATCTTTCATAATATATGGCACGCATTGGCTAGTCAATATTTTTCAGATTTATCATCATATATTTTAAGCTAGTTGATTACTAAGTCGAAGAAATGAGCTGCAGGGACACTGGCTTCAGAGGGTGAGGCTGGGAAACGTGAAGCAGGAGTGTATTCACGCAACCGGCACCAGCACAAGGCAGTGTGTCAGGGTCACAATTCAGAGGACCCGAATGTGGCAACATGTCAAAGCCTCTAATTTGTCCCTGTCGCGCTATTGTCAAGAATTGTCAAATTTTAATTGTTATTAACATCTGATTGTTCCTGTTCCTTAAACAAGAGTATGAGTCAATATAAGAAAAATCTTTTATGATTCTACTAATGATTACTTTTAAAATAATGTTTTGCTCTTTTTTGCAATCACATTCATTGCCCTGTTTTCTAAGACTCTGAATATATTTGAAATTTGAGCTTTAAATTCCTTGGATAACTTTAATATAGTTTCTACTGTATAAAGCTAAAAGTGATTTGATGGGGTAGGTCAACATATTTAGATAGTAGACAAGAAAATAAGAAAACAGGAGTTGTCATAAAAGTAAACAGTAGTTTATTGGAAAAAATTAAACGATGACATGATTTTTAAAATAGATGTGCAGGGAATCCATGAACAACATCAGAAAGGAATACAGATATTTCTGTGTAAGGAAAGAAAAATTAATTTGGCCATAAAAGGAAGAATGTGGTGTGATTTATTGAAATACATAAAGTTATCTCATTTCCTCTTCTGTGTGCCTCCCAAATGGACCAGGAGGTGCTGTCTGGTGGGTGTGGAAGGCTCTTTCCCATCCAGTTCCTGCTTAGGCCAGCTCCACCACCGCTCACCCATTCATTCATCACAGTCTTATTAAGTTTTCCTCCTCTGATTGATTCTAAACCATTCATCATTCCACTAAATAACCACTGCAATTTGTTTCACTCTAATTACCACATCTATGCTTGTACTACTTTGGGGAAAGTAATTTATTATACGTATCCTAGAAAGAACATAAGAAATTACACGAACAAAAATATTCAAGTTTGGAGATAGATGTGTCATTTGGGAAATTCTTATTTGAGCTATATCTTAACTCTCTAGTTAAAGGTAAAGTGAGTTATATATGGACCCAAATGAATCACATATTCATTTCCATGAGTTTATTATTTTTTCTTATCATTTATGGTAGCTTAAAATTTGCTTTAAGAAGATTGCAATGAATCCAAACTATCTGATGACACTATTGTATGTATCTATTCTCTTTCAACACTTCTTTAAATCTTTCTTTTTTATTTCATGTCACTTGAAAAACTTTTGGACCTAGATTAATAGAAAAATAACTCATTTTGTTTAACAAAGCAATTTCCAGTTAGAAAGTCTATGCAATAGCTTATATTTTCCTCATTTCATTGTTTTAAAAATTCCAATTCCTTTTGATTGTTTACATGGACTGATGCACACCGACTTCTACTTTTAATTTTATTTAAATGTTGCAATATTAGTAAACATCAAAGTTTTTGAAGTACTCCTTATACACTGTCAAAGACATTCAACTGCACATTGTGAGTCTGTTCACATTCAAGGTCAACAGTGAAATTTTTAAAATTTTAAAATGATGCAGTATTCCATTCTGCTAAAAAATACAGACAAATGTCTTGTCAGATATGATAGACATGTGCTCATTTTCAGTGAGAAAGAATGGTCCAAGTAAACAATAACTCTGCAAGGCACTGATCTTTTTAGCCCCAGCCCGGGGATCCAGCTGGCTGCACGGGTCCAGTGCTCTATGAAGACCACGGCTTCCCAGCCTGGTATTGGCAGGTCTCTGTGATAGTGCAGTGCAATGATGGTCACAGGGACCTTCCTTTTGCTGTCTTCCTTGATCAACCAGAGCAGTAGCAGGAAGGGAGGCAGCTGTGGGGAAGAGGATGCTATTCCAAGGGAGCACTGCAAATTGCAGAATTCAAGATGCATGATCTTTTCTGCGGAAAGTCTGCCTCTTGGTTTTAAACCTTCCTGTGTTTCTTGAGGTTTTAGCAAGGGCAGCTGCAAGAGCCTTATCTGGAAGTTTCTTGGAGGAAGCTTCCCTCACTACCCCTGACTTGGTGCACAGCCAAGGCACTGCACCCTCTGGATAAAGCAGCAGCCAAGGACTCACGCCCAGTGGCCTCTGGTGTGTTTGCATTGCTAGCTGTCACCTGCATTTCTATGTGTCCACGGAGGCTGTGTACTTAGGTGGTCTTCAGTCACCTCACTGAGACCTCTTACTAAGAGGAAGAGAGTTTTGATTGTGCTTTTTCCTTTCTGACTCAATACCCAGGACTTTCCCAGCCCAAGCCCTTCCATTTCCTTCATCCAGAATTAAGAGACCATAAAACTATTGGAGTCTTTGGTTTGGCTTCCACAAAGTAGAGTGAGTCCCCCATGGCACTGGCAGGCTTGCCCACTGCCTGGTAAGACTTCCCTTTCTTTGGGGAAAACGGAACATGGGAGTTGGCACCTTCTCTGCTTTCAGACTCCTGCTGATTACTAGCAGTGAGTGGTTAGAGCTTAATTATTTTATTCATGGTTTGGTGCTTTAACTGACACCTGACAGTTTAACTCTATCTCACAGCTCACACCCAACACCATGTTGTCTGCTACTCTTTTTCCCTTCTTGCTGCTCTTCCTCGACTTTGTGCCTGTGCAGAATCCATTAAATGCCCCAGACTTTCCTTGTAGCTCAGGGGCCCTTCTGTTCCAGGACTCCTGGAGGACAGTGGATGTCCTACCTGGAGGCTCCCATGGTGTCAAAGAAATTTCTCACCACAACAAAGAGAGAAAAACCAACACCGAAACCAGGAAAGATAGATGGTTATAAACTATCCAAAACAAGGTGGGGGCGGGGGGCAGGGAGAACTGAGTTTCCTAGGTTTTGAAAATCACAGGAAAAACTAGCAAAGAAAGAAAATGGAAGATGAGAAAATGGATAAGAGGCAAAGAGGCAACTGTTTGCTCTACAGTTAAGCATCTCAAGTTTCCAGAAGGAAACGAGAGCAAATCAGTTATATCCCATGGTAGGTAAGGATGTCTTGGATGTTATGATGGGAACATGATCATAATATAATGTTGATAATTTCCATTGCTATGCAAAAATTTTTTCCTAAGACGAGATCCCAGTTGTTTCTTTGTGATAATTCCTGTGCAATCAGGGTTTTGCTTGTAAAGTCTTTGCCAACACCTATTCACCTATTTCTTCCAGAGTTCTACTTATTCAATTTCCCAGAAGATTTAGTGTCTCTGTTATAATATTTGATCTCTGATCCATTTTGATGTTAGTTTAGTGCATTGAGAGAGACATGGGTCTAGTTTTAATCACCAAAAGAGTGAAAAAACTACTCACAAAATGGGGAAAGTATTTATGTTAGCTGTTCGTCAGACAAAGGACTAATATCTAGAACATACTAAAAAAATTGGAAAAAATCAGACCCCCCACCCTGGAAATTAAAGACCAAATCAAAAATGGGCATCTGAGATGAATATACAATTCTTAGAAGTAGCAACAACAAATAAATATATGAAAAATTGTTCAACATCACTGGTCATTTGAGAAATGTAAATTAAAGCAACGCTGAGATTCCCTCTCACTCCAGAAAGAATGGCTATCATCAAGAAATCAACCAATAACAGACACTGGCAGAACAGTGAGAAAAAAGGAACACTTCTCCACTGTTGATGGCAGTGTAGAGTGGTGTAACCATGGTGGAAATCAGTATGAAGATTCTTCAAAAAATAAGATTAAAGGTCCCATTTGACCCAGCTATTGGGTACCTTCCTGAAAGAATTAAAAGCATCATATCCCAGATATATATGTGTACCCAGGTTTATAGAAGTACAGTTTGTAATAGCTAAATCTTGAAAACAGCTTAAAGGCCCTTCAATCAAGGAATGGATAAAAAAGTGGGTTTTTTTTTAATATAGCAGAATATTACTTGGCCATAAAGAAAGATAAATTTGAGACATTCATGGTTAAATGGATGAAACTTGAGACCATAATCGTAGGTGAAGTAAATCAGATGTGCATGTGTAAATATCACATCTCTCTGGTGTGAGAAATTTAAAATGTAAATAAGAACAAAAATATACAACAGACATTATGAAATAGGAAGAAATCATTCAAAAGGAAAATGGAACTGGTCAGGAGAGGAAATGAAAGAAAAAAATGAGAAAAGAAAGATAAAATGAAAATGGCTTTGTCAGCAGGGAAAGAAAGGGAGTCTCAAAGGAAGGAATGAGAATAGGGAGACTAAAGGTGGAATCAAGATATATCAAGCACAGGTACAAATTCCCTATAATGAATGTTATCATTATGCATACCTAAATTTTACCGATAAACTTACTAAAAAGAAAAAAGATACCACTGATAGCTTGAGTTTCATCAAATTGGGAGAAAACACTTATAAATGCCATGTCTTGTAAAGACCTGAAACCAGAAAATATAAAATACTGTGACTGTTGAATGGTGTGTGTGTGGCAGGGAGAAAAGTCATATGCCCATAATCCCAGCACTCTAGCAGGCTGAGGCAGGGAGTATTCCAAATTTAGACCCTGTCTGATCAACTTAGTGAGACGCTGATTCAAAATTTTAAAAATAAAGTAAAATAAATAAAGAGATTTGGTGTATAGTTCAGCAAGAAAACCCTTATATCAATCCCCAAAATCCCCATGGAAGAGAACCAATCTTACTAAGATCAGGACTATCCTTTCAGGTTGTGTGAGGCTAGGGTGACTTCTGGAATCCTCTCCTAAGGACTGGTAGAATCCAGGACATAGAGAGAGAGGGAGAGGGAGAATGAGAGAGAGAGAGAGAGAGAGAGAGAGAGAGAGAGAGAGAGAGAGAGAGAATTTCATTCAATGTAACAGTGAGATAGCACTACCTACACATATTAACACAGGAAAGTGTCAAGAGTTACAAGGAAATAAAAAACTGGCTGGCGGCAATGTTGTGACCCTGGAGAAAACAGTTTGTCAGCTTTTATAAATGTTGGACACAGACTTATTGAAATACCCAACAAGTCCATCTGACATGTTTGTCCAAGGGGAATAAAAGCTTGTGTCTCACAAAGTTTTCTGTAAAAATGTTCACAGCAATGTTATTTATAATCATCAAAAACATATCCGTGCATTCCTGAGTGGATAAGCAACATTAACTCTATCCATGTTAAAAGGAATAAACTACCGATATATGCAAATACATGGATGGACTGAGAATATTATACTACTTGAAAGCACTCACATGCAAAGGTGAGTTATGTTCTGATTTATATGAATTTTGTAGAGGAGGCACAATTATAGAGAGAGGAACAAGATTCCTTATTGCCTGGAATAGAGATTAGAAATAGGGTGACAGTAGAACAGAAACAAGAATCTTTGGTGTTTGAAGGAATTGTTCTGAAACTGAATTGTGGTGATTGTGACAAGATTACGTAATTTTCTTAAAAATCAATGAGTAATGTATTTTTTGGAGGGCCAACGCATTTTAGTGTGTTAATTGGACAATTGGACTCAACAAACTTGTAATGATGGACAGTGAGACCCAGAATTAATTAGTTGATATGGGAATCCCATCTTAGTCATCTTTGTGTCTCTCAAGGCACTGTCCCAACAAGGAAGTGGAGGCTTCAGAGCCACCCTTAAGTTTGTGCTCAAATTACAGAATTGCGATTCGTTCAGTTACAATTTTTGAGCTTGTTCCTTGCACCAGGCCCTATCCCAGACCCTACAAATGGTGGTGGTGGCTAACAGAGACACAGCCATTATCTTTGAGGCATTCCAATTTTGAGGAGGAAGATAGAAAAATTCTTATGATGTACACTCAACTATCGCACATTAGATAGGGATGCAGGCTCTGAAGGAAGCCCTCGCTTTTCTCAGAGAGCCACAGAAGCCTATGTCCAATCAGTTGTCAGGGGAACCGACTGGAGAAGGGAGACCTGAGCAGAGTCCTGTTCACAAAGAGAGAGGTGAAGTTTTATTCATTAGTTAGTTAATTTGGAATTTAGTGAAGTGTAAATTCCAAACATTCTTCCTTCTATCACTGTGTATTTCCTGGGTGTAGACAGGGAGGGTTACAAATGGTGAGCACAGACCCCTGACTGGAGGGGTCCTTGCATTCCCAGAGGGTGTGGCGGCGTTCTGGCTTGGAGCAGGTGCTCACTGCTCCTGCAGTGCCCACCCCAGTCCTGTGCAAATGAGAGAGTAGGAATCTGACTCCTAAATCACTCTTGTTCAGGTGCCCAGCTCCTGTTGTCCCCCAACACCATTTTGGCTGCCCAGGATAGAGAGGGCAGGGTCCCCCTGGCTCGCAGAGAGGGGAACTGTAGCCAGGTCCTGACACTGCTGGAGCCCTGCATGGAGCAGAACCAGCATCTCCAAGAAGAGGGCCACCCTTGGCCGTGTGAGCTCAGCGTGGCTTCTAAGCACTGGTGGAATCTAGAACATGAACATTTGTCCAGAATCGAGGTTAACGAATATTGGATTTTACACATAATTCACCGGGGCATGGAAATGTTGGTTCATCATGTCACTGAGCTTTCTCACTGAGAAGCGGGGACGGGTCCATGCAGCAAGAAGTATGTCCCAAAGTAACACTGTCGACAGCTTCGTGTCTGAGCAGCTCTATCAGGGATGAGACTCTTGCTGCAGGCTGACCAGCATAGAGGGTGGCAGTCAAGTTCATGGGAAAGGTCACCAAAAGGTAAAATCTCACGAGAGAATATGTGCCTCAGCTCCACGCATAAGCCTTAGGTTCAATCTCCAGCACCAGAGGAAAACAAAAATGTCACACTCCACCTGCCTTTGCCTTCCCTCCCCATTGTCAGATGTGGTTGGGCAGCAGCTCTTATTTTCAGAGAAATTGGTAAGAAAGTGAAAGCCTCCTAAATTTGTGGGTTCTCTCAGTTCGAAGTTCATAACCACTGTGATTCACTTTCTATTATTTTGAAATTTCTGTGGCAATCTGTACTAACAGACAATGTAGTTTTCTTTAATCTTGTAAAAAGACAATCTGCATTTTACACAACTGAAGGTTTTGGTTCTCATTTGTTTCCTAATAGTTGGACTGTATTGAAAAGTCAAAGGTTCTTATATGATGTCTGTCAGAAGAATACATAGTCTTGTAAATTAAACTTGTGAGTTTAGTAAGAGTTATAGTTACTTATTCATTCATTTTAACATAATGCTTAGTGGGAATGAGTAAGCTGAATATCTCTGAATTTCTGTTTTGTAAAGCTTCCTTAGCAAGGATATTTGTTTAATTAATAATTTAATTTATAATTATTTAGGCTGATGATTTAAGGTAAAATTCATTTTCTCCCTAGAACTATAAACTGATTCCTGGTTGTAACTTTTGCTTATATTTACTAAAGAAATGGGACTGCTTTCTAGATACCTGTATTTATTGCATGGTTTTGGACAGTTTAGATATCAATGAATTGCCTTTTATACAGCAGTTCATAAAACTATTTATGAAAGTCACTAAAATAAGCATTCAAAAGATATGGCATGTGGCAGAGTCAGTAGGAAAAGGATGCTCATGTACAGCCTTTGGTGAGGAGACGTGCTAATATTATGAACAAATACTGAGTATGGACTTCGTGTAGGGAGTAGTTCCGGGTATACTACCATCACAACTCCCCATCAGGGAGAAGCCACCATTGTTTCTGTGCTCGGGATGTGCACCCAGGGCCAGAATGAGGGAACATTGAAGCCAGATGAGAGGCTGTTCCCTTCAGCCTTCTTCCAAGCCACCTGCCAAAATGACGGATGCTTGCCTGGGCTGTTGTTTTGTTCATTTGTTTGTTTGTAGAGACAGAGTCTCCCTAAGTCGCTAAGTCTCCTGGGCTGAGTTTGAACTTGTGATCCTCCTCCCTCAGCCCCCAGAATGCTGGGATTACAGATGTGTACACCACCATGCTGGGTGCCTGCCCTGTTTTGAAATTTCACTGTAAACATCAAATGTAGGAAGTCGATACTCCATAATCACTGCCAGTTCTTAGGTGGAATTGGACACAGGTTTTGAATTTTAGAACTTTGCAAGGTTTCCACAGAAGAATTATTAGCACCGTTCATTTGCTTTTCCTCCTTTATTCTGAGCCTAGTCCACTGGGAGTGGCACTTTCACTGGGTGCGACGGGCCCGCTCTCCTCTGCCCACCACGTGCCTGTGCAAGCTGCACTGTCCCAGTAGCTCAGAGACCGCTCCTGGCTCAGCAGAGTGGGCCTGTGTTCCAACACTTCAGGTGGATGCCACATTTTAGTTTATACTCAGCGTCCTCCAACTTGATAGTTTCCATTTCAATGATCTTCAAACATTTCTGGATATACATTATTTAGGCGTAAGCAAATTTGAGTGATTATAACTGAGTTTTTAGTCTACATGATAGATTGCTAAAATCTGGGCATATGGAATGTTGGAAACAAAACTCTAACCAGGTAAGTAGAAGCTCTGTAGACTTTTTCAGCCAGTTGTCAATTGCCCTCAATTCTGTGACTCATTCTAACCACATGTGTATAATGGCTGATGTCAATAAATCTATAAACCTACATGTGGTGGTTCTCAAAGCTGTAGCCAGAATAAATGACATATTAGCCAAAGCTACTAACACCATACCTCAGCACTGAGGTTTTCTGCAGTAGTACAGAAAGCAGTGAATTCTCCAGGATTTTTTTCCACTGTATTCACAGTTTAAAAAAATGCAAGATGTTTAAGAATAAAATTTTATGTTCTATTGATACAATTTTATCTTTCAGGATAGAATAAAATACATCCAGGCCTATATTCCATAGTTTGGGAAAGTCCGAAGCTTTCAAATTCCCTCAAAGTCTCAGGAACCCCCATTTCGATGGCCAGAGCTGACTGGATGCTCTGTCATTCCTGCTATCTCTGGCCCTTGCCAGAGTTAGGCTTAGCCAATTTTCCCTGCTGTGACAAAAGATGCTGACAAGATCAACTCAGAGGAGGAGAGGACTCGTTTGGTATTCGAAGATTCAGTATATAATCAGCTGGCCCCATTGGTTGGAAGGCCTGTGGTGAGACAGGAACATAGAGGGAGAGAGGGAGAGAGAAGCAGAGAGAGGAGAGAGATGGAGGGAGACAGAGACAGAGAGACTAAGACAGGGAGAGAAAGTGAGAAAGTGAGAGAAAATGAGAGAGCAAGAGAGAGAGAGGGAAGAGGCAGAGAGAGGCAGAGACAGAGACACAGAGACAGAGACAGAGCCTCCAAAGATGGTGCTGGGAATCGAATCAGCTTCCCAAGGCCAAGGCCCTGTGGTCCGCTCCTTTCACGTAGTCCCTGCCTCCTGTCTCCATCTCCTGCCACTAACATCACCAAATGGTTACCACTGATGACGTAATCACCCTCATGACCCAATCACCTCGAAAAAGTCCCCCCTCTGAATATGTGACACTTTAGAGGGGTATTTGGGCAAAATCCATAACATGGGGTGACTCAGATTTGAATCTCAGAGCTTTTATGAATTGGGCAAAAGATTCTTCTTGAACAAAGAGCGTTTGTGAAAAAATTAACTTTAATAAAAAATGTTGTAGGTCACCTACAGGCAAGATGCAAGTCATGTTCCCCACAGGAACATCAGCCCACGTAAGATGATTCAGACCTGCTGGGCTCCAGTGGGTCACCTTCCCACTGAATATTTCCTTGGTCCTTCTCTAAGCAAAGCCCACCCTGATATGCTGACTCCTCCATCCCCCACCATGATCTGTCTGCAGAGACTCAGACTGAGTCTCCATACTTCAAGCTCTCAGACACCGGGTTCCTGACATAAACTCATTAAGTTCCTAAACAGAAAAAAAAAATTTTTAAAAATACATTCAACTTTATTCTAGGACCATTAAGATAATAGACTTTTGTTTACTTTTCCTAATTACCCCCAGATGTCGAACTAACAAGACAACACAGTGATTTAAACATTTATCTACCTAATTACAGAGCTTTAGAAAGGAGAAACAGAAAAATCCACAATTATAGCAGAAACTTCAACACCTACCTCCCAGTGAATGATAGAAGAGTTAAACAGAACATCAGTAAGGAGAGAGAAATCTTAAACAATTCAAAAGCTATCAACAAGTTTGATCAAATTGATATTTCTAGAACACTTCACAAAACAACGTTGAAAATAAAATGTTTACCAGTACAGAGTATATTACAAGCCATTTAACAAGCCTTAATAAACTTATAAGACTTTCACTGATGTTAAGTATGTTTTATGACCCAAATGAAATTAAATTGTAAAGCAGTAATGAACAGATATCTGAAAACAAGCCCCAAATATTTGGAACTGAATAATACATTGCTAAGTAACCTATCCAGAAATAAATCAGTGAAAAGGAGAATTATAAATCATGTATACAGAAAGAAAATGATTATACAATATATCAAAATTTGCATACTACATTTAATGTGTTATATGTAGGAAATTTGGTAATAAGGAATGAACCATTGGCAGAAGAAAACATCTGGCATCTATGAATTTTCTTCTATCTTAGGAAACTAGGATATAATATGAAATAAAAATAAAGCAGAAAAATTATAAAAATATAACCACAAATCAATAAAAGTGATGACTCAAGTACAAAAGAAAGTATCAATGAAATAAAAACTCAGTGCTTTAAGATCAATAAAATTGATAACTAGCTAAAGAAATTAGGGAAAAGGAGATGAAAATTATCAATATACTCAATCCAAAAGAGAATACAACTGTATGTTATGGTTGATACATTGTGTCAACTTGAGAAGTTAGAAATTTAACCAAGAGAATCAGCAGAGAGCCAGGATCCTTACTTTGTAAACTTCCTCAAACTGTGCAAGAGGAGGGCACAGAGGTAGTGTGAGTGCTATACCTACCCTGGGGGTTGAGAGGGTAGCTTGCTTACAATATAAGGGAGAAGAGGCTTGTTCTCCCCGCTTTTGGCTCTGGCTGCTTTTGCTGGCTGCTGCCTTGAAGTGCTGCCCTGGTTCTATGCCACTCTGCTTGGAGCCAGCTGATTATGGACTGAAACCTCCACAAACTGTGAGCTAAATAAACCTTTCCATCCTTCATTTTGGGTGTCAGGTATTTTGTCTCAGTGACAAGAGAAAAGGAACCAAGACACTGTATAATATTTAGATATTACAAGAATAATAAGAAAACTTTATGACTTCTGTGAAAAAAACACACAAAACAGAGCAATTCCTTAAAATAAATCAACCACAATACTTAGTCAAGAGGAAACAAAATACAGAAGAGAACGGCAGGACTTGGATTTTTTGCTAAAATATTTTCCATAAAGTAAACCCCAGTTTTAGATGACTTCCCTGGGAGATCTCAGAAGCATCTAAAGAAGGTATAATCCCAAAGTTACACAAATGATGGAAATAATTCTCAACTTAATACATGATGCCTCTACCCTTATACTAAAGCCAGAAAAGCAGTTTAGAAAATAAACTATTGACTTACTGATCCATGCCCCTTATGAACATTGTGCCCCTGAACATAGGTTTGTCTGTGCATGTGTGTGATGTATGTGCATGTGTGATTTTGCTTGTGTGCGTGTGCATGTGTATTTATAGATAGAGGATACCCCCTAGACATGATGCCTGGAGAGAAGCAGAGGAGGCAGAGTTAAGGTTGCCAGGGCTTGTGCTCCTTGTGCTGGTCTCTCTGTGCTGCTCCCATGGGATTCCATGTTTACACAGGGACTTCGGGAGCATTTCACCAGACACGGTGCTCTGCTCATCAAAGACACTGAAGGATCCCAAGGGCTTGAGTGAAGTGCCGGTTGTCACAAGCCCTTCCAATAATGGCATCTTCTGCAGATACGTGAGTCTTGACTGCCTGTCTCCTGCAGACTGGCTCGTCACCTTCAGCTCCCAGCCAGCACCTCCTGCTTCTCCACTGCTGGTGCCCCGTTCCCTGGCCAGCGCCGCAGTGCTTTTTCAGCTCCTCACAACTGCACCGCGTACGTCTCCTGGGACTCCTGAGATTCTGACGCCCCTTTCACTTGAGTTCTCTTCTTGACAGACAGTTTTATATATTTTTTCCCCTTGTACATTTTAGGTGTGAGTTGGGGGAACAAGCACTGAAAGATAAATACTGATAACCAAAGTCACATGATTCTGTAGGTATGAATTTTATTGTGGACCATGTGCTAGATGTTCATCAGATTCCTATCACTCACGCTCAGAATAAGGTTAGGAAATGAAATGTAGTAACGAAAAAGGTCATCAGGAAAAATATATTGAAGTTCTTCATGACTGAAAAGTGATAAAGATTCCTTAGATTAAATATTTATATATACATTATTTACTATATATATATATTTGAGGCAGGAGAAGAGGAATGTGAGTTCAACGGTACAGCTTAAAAAAAAACATATTGAAGAGTATTTCCAAATGAGGGTCTCATAAATTCATTCAAGTAACACAATAATTATGCATATAAAGGTGGAAAGAAAAAAAGATGGAAAGATGTTCTTGAACCTCATGTATTCCATGACAATCTTCAGCTCAGTCAAATCAGGTCTGAGAACGACTGAGTAAACCAGTGAGGACAGTGCTCTGTGCTCCGCACTACAAGGAAGAGTGAGTGTGTCCTCGTGGTCCTCCGCTGTTGCGAGCTTTCTTAGGGGTTTTAAAATAATCTAACTTGTTGTCTTCCATTGGCAAAGCAATTGGACATGTAAGTGACGATGTTGGGTCTCTACTTTATATTTATTCTTATATCTGTAAGCCATCACAAAATAGATGATAGGAAGTCTAAAATAGCATTTAGTGTGACTTCTTTATACATGCTTCAAC
This sequence comes from Dasyprocta punctata, assembly GCA_004363535.1. Classification (NCBI taxonomy): domain Eukaryota; kingdom Metazoa; phylum Chordata; class Mammalia; order Rodentia; family Dasyproctidae; genus Dasyprocta; species Dasyprocta punctata. The sequence continues at coordinate 24,260 of RJWM01001247.1, forward strand.
AAAAGGTATTGGCAAATGTCATCATGTGGAAGATCTACCTGTACCACATCAAAAAATACAAAATATTATCAAGAACATAAGAATCTAGGAATTAAGGGATATAAATTTATTAAAATTCAACAATATGGTTTTCCTTCTTTTGGAGGAGAAGAGGGAGCAGGATATCCAGTGGGTCTTTCTGCCAGCAGATCTTCAGGGCGGTGGTGAAGAGTTTTCCGCTAAAAGTTGGGCAGGTCAGACTTGGGAGGCCTTCCTTCCTATTTCTTGAGCTCACATTATTTCTTTTCTTAGTGTAAGGCTCTTGCAAATTTTACTCGTTCAAATGATTATTTTTTCAAACATGCCAATTTGGTTACTAAAGAAGATTTTTAAAAGAATCCCATGGTGATGATAAAATGATAATGGGTTAGTGATACAGCATTTCTAGGTGTTGAGTATTTCTGCAGTTAAACACAGATACTTCAATTCAGGGTAGTTTTTTTCAGATCCAATTAATAGTTGCTGTAAAAATAGACATAATGATTTTCTGAATAGTTTCTGAATGTCTTAGTGTGTAGCAAAGCTTATTAACCTAGCAGAAAACAAAGTAAAAGCCTTTGTTCAATGTCAGAAAAAATACATTTTCAGTTTGCTTATAAGAATGGTTATACAGAAGCATAAAGCCTAATTGAATGAATTTAGTTTATCTCCAGGGTCAACAGTGTGACAATGAAAGGAATAAAGTTTTAAAGAATTGTCATAAATAGCATTGTCAAAGCTGTGTTTCATGAAAGTTAAAGCACTTGGTGTATTGGCTGAAAACTTTGTTCAGAGAAGCGAGGCGCTCATGTTTTCTATTGAGAGGGTTTGGTCGGCCTCTGCATGGGGACAGAAGGTTCCACGAAATGGGTTTCTCACGTAAGGCCAAGTCCAGATTAGCTGGGGATTGCTTCTTGGTAGGACTGATGTCATACCATTAGTTTTTAATGCTTCTGCATGACGCGATCTGCTAATATATGTTATTTGTATATTGCAATGCAACAACGCGTGCCTATTCTACAATTCTACAGCTTCTGACTACAGAAAGACGCAAACTTCTAGACCTGATTCTCTCATCCGGGAAGATGGTGGTTTTAATTTTGCCTAACTGACCAGTAACTTCTCTCTCTGCTCTAGGATTCTGTAGGAATAGCCATGCAGTTTGAAGGCGGTGGAGTCAAACAGAATCCATTTCCCATGCTTGTGCTTTGTTTTTTCATGATTTTTCTGCTCTTTCACTCATTTGTTGTTGTTGTTGTTGTTGTTGTTATTCTGGAAGTTTCTTCATAAGATGGAAAGAATCACACACAGGCACCTTCAGACACAGTCTAGGGAACTGGAGGTCACTTATAAACCTTGCGTCTGGAAGCCCGAGCATTAAATACAAGCATGGCTGTCTGGAGCCTGCAGCAGGTCAGGTAGGAAAGACAGGGGCAGCGCGGGGTGGAGATGGGGCAATCATGTCACCGTCAGTGGGACAGAGACACGGGCATGAGCTGGAGATGCAGTCAGGCCTCCTTTCATGGGTTCTTGAATTTCAGTTTTAGAAATTCAAAAATCGTTTATCAATTGTAGCTAATTATTTTTCAAAGTTTGGGGCAGGAAAGTAGTACGATGAACTCTACCAAGCCACACAGGCATATGACTCCGGGGTATGTGCAGGGAGTGTAGGATGGGGAGGAGCTTGAGAAAAGCCAGCAAGGGTTGTGGGGGAAGTGGCTCGCTCTGCTGAGGAATGTGCCCCTCAACCACGGGCCAACACAGCCCGACCCGCTGGTGTGTGGGCCGGGCCTGTTACTTACGCTTGCTTTTATTTTGACAGCATTATTGGGTGACATGTAAAAATCATGAGGGCATCCCTATAGGTATAAAGTTCTGTTTATCGTAAATTTTCAGCATTATACAATCATCACAATTCGGTTTTAGTGTCATTGTTTATCCCCAGAAAACAGACACTTAGCCTGTTTGCTGTTGGGGTCCTATGGTTGTAGTTTCAGAGCATCTTTTAACAGTTTGTTTTTGTGCACGGTCCCCAGTGTATGTGCTACAGTAAAACATGTTTATAAATAATATATATATAAATGGTAGGTGCATCGTGAGTCTGTCAGTTCCCTGGCAAAGGATTTCTGATGGGTTTATAGTGTTAAGGCTTAAACTATGTTAGGATCATAAGAGGAGAGAGGATCCCATAGAGGGGCAGAGAACCTACCTGCTGACACAGTTCTGGTCTGCATTTTACATCGATATACCTAATACATAATTGTATCCCACATACACATATGCAGTATATAGCTGTATAACTAATGCCAAAGTCAGTAGCTTTCTGCATGATGAATTTTAAACCTCTGTATTTTATAAAATAGATTATGCTTTTTATTTCGTGTATTTGACTTTTTTATAAGACAAGTAAATAATGATGTTAATGAACACATATTAATTGTACAAGAGCCTTGGAATCATAATTCAAATTTCAAAAACAACCTTCAATATTGAAGAAACTGTATGCCAAACTAGTTACTGATAGAAGTCTATGTAAATTAAGTCCAGAAATTGTTCTTATGGGATGACAAGTGCTTCGTCCTGGATAGTTAATGGGCAGTTAATAAAAGGAAAAACCAAAATTTCAATTTAAATTAGGTGTTTGACCTTGTCTTTTTCAAATACTGGAGTTTCGATTATATTATTATATATTTTGATTTATTATACTGTGACTTTCAAGATAAATTTTAAGAAATGTAAATTAAGCGCATGTTTCAGACAGAACTTCAAAATATGAGTAATTTCAGAATTCCAACTAAACTACCAAATCCATTAAAACAAATCCACACTGCAGAGGTAAACTGAATCTGCTTCTTTTTCTCTGTGTAATGAAAGCTATAGATTACAAAGCTGCAATTTAAAAGGGAAAAGTAACAGTGATTAATTCTTCAAATCTTTTATTGAAAGAATAAGGAGAATATGATCAAAACCATAAAAAATCCTCATTATTTCTAGAAACACCGATATATTTCATCATTTCTGACAACAAAAAAGAAGTCTGCCACAATAGTTTTCCATTAACTACCAAAATATTTCTTATCAAATCTGACATGTTTGTTTGTTATTCTGTAACGTCATTCTGATTTCATCTAAAATATGAAAAAGCACTGCAGAGTAAACATACAACTAATCAGTTCCTCACCAAACATCCATACTGATTAGTTTCTGTTAGAATTTTTCATCTTTTCCTATAATTCTTGTGAGTACTGGTGGAGCTAAATTAGAAGCCTCATTTCAACATGTGAGGTGGCACAGATACTTAGTGTCACCCCTTGACTCCTTGGAATGAAGCACAACACTTACCTACACCTAACAATAAATTGCACCTGTAAAACACTTCCTAAGAAGTTCACCCTAAAGTTATTTAGAAGCTTCTCTAACTGGGTTTGAAATGTCACCGATGCTGTAAGGCATAAGGCTATTGTTCTCTTTTTTCACATCACTGTGACAATAATTTTCAATATTCTCATATTGTGGAATCTTTCTCAAAGATTTTAAAAATTAACCTTATAGAGCCATAATGAAATGCTACTGCAGAGGGGAAATTGAAAGACCAAAGTATGCCCTGTTAATTATGTCTAGTAATTAATTGGCATCATTGATACAAACGAACCTAAGCACTGGGGCTTTGTTGAGAAATTCATGAGCAAAGATGAGGTGAGTCTACTTGGAGGCTCTTAGAAATTGCATAGTGCACGATTGGGAAGAGGGCCTCAATTTGATTGCAGCTATCTCTCCGACAGACCCTATTTTCTGGGTGGTGAACTGGTAATCCTGTACCACAGTTTCTGAAGTGCAACGAGAGAAGGAAATAGAAGCGACCCAGTCCGTGTCACCAGTCCAGGAGACAGCAGAACAGACATGCTTTTTGGAACCCATTTCTTGCTTATATTACAGGCTGTGAAACTTCAGCTGGTAAGCAATCCTTCTTCTTTAATGGAACAGATAATACAATGTAAATAAATCCAGAAACTTTCATTCTAGTACCTGGCGTGTTGAGTGGAAACCACTCCAGCACAAGTGAAAATTAGTGAAGATTAATTAATGCATCGTCCTCTAAACTACTTACCAAAGTCACATAAAAAGCACATTAAAGAAAGCAATACATTATTCACAAGTCAACTATTTTCCAACAATACGGTAATGATCAATCTTAAGAAGTCCATTACAATAACTGAACCAAGTAGAACAAATCAGTTCCCCAGAGTATTCCCAAAGACAAATTCCACACGAATCATACATTTAGATGCAAAACTGTAACTGTGTAATTGCCAGAAGAGAACACAGGCAAAACGTTAAACCTAGGAATGGGAAAATTATTCCTATGATTCAACTAACTAATTATTCCTAGTAATATATTCAACTAACAGGAAAAATTCTTTGTTATGACCAAAATAACATATATAAATAAATCCAATAGTCAGATTCAGACTCACATTATTTAGCCAAATAATTAGAATTCATAGCTGATGAAGAGTTTCTAAACATAACCAATGAAGTAATGAACAATACATATTATTATGCTTTATTTCAATTCAGGTGAAATCAGCTTGAATTTATGAAGATAGAACCTTTGACTTAACTTTTCAGCATCATGCATAGAGTATTGAGGTAACAGATCATTCTTGGTCTTCAGAAATTAAAGATCATTTCTCTTCACCTTAAGTTTCAAATTATATCTGTGTTTGGTTATATGTGCCAACTAACCATGTATCCTTCTCAAAATCCCAAAATATTGGGATAAAATGAACATATTGAGTCCTACTCAAATCTTAGATGCACCAGCTTCCAAAACCAATGCAATTTTTATGCATCTGAAACAAGAAACAATAAAACATTTTAAGGCATTTATAAAAACACTACCTTTCTACTTTAGTTGTTTCCAAATAAACACTGTTTTCAAAAAAAAAAAAAAACCTTAAAATCTTCTTGGCAATTTCAGAATGATCCTGCCAAAAACATCCTCTATGATTTTGCAAAATTGTGCATAATGAAAAGCAATGGATAATTCAGTCGGTTATTCAAAAGATGTCTGAAAGATGTGGGCAGAAAGAATTGCTAGCATTATTGTCTATAACTTAGTAATTTGGCTGTAGCAACTAAAATACAGTAAAAATATAATAAATATAGTAAAGATTCTCCATGGCTTCTTTCCTATAAGTTCATGACTTTAATGGTGTATATATTCAGATGATATCAGTAGACCACTCAGCTCACAGGATCGTATTAGAGATCCCTGCTCGCCATCCCCCAGGAACATCTAAGATGCATTTTAATCTTAAGTGTGTGAAGCAGAATTGGATCATTTCTCATACCTACTCCTGCTTCCCTGTTTTTAAGAATAGTACCTCCATTTTCTATTTGCTCAGACAAAAGCTCAGTGTGCACGTTTTACCTCATTTTTCTCTAGTAGAACATGTCTAACCCTGAGGAAATGTTATTTGGTAGCACTAGGTTCAAAACACATCTTTGATTTGATTGTTTTTCAGCACTTGCCCCACCCTCATTTGTGTTTGATCTACTGTCATTTCAATACACAAAACACTGAACTAGTACAGAAAACATGCGATCATTTTTCTGTTTATGAATGCAACTCCTTATTTCCTGCCTTTAGGACAGCAACCAGAATGATTCTGTATAGGCAGAAATGATATTATACAAGGGTTCTACTCAAAAACCTCCAAGGCCTGAATTTTGCTCAAGCTTAAAGCATAATGTCTTGCAGCAAGATATTTTTTAATCTCTTTGTCCTCAGTACTCTAACTTAACTTCTGATTACAAACAGTGATACATATATTTATGTCATATACTATATATTATAAGTCATAATAAAAATAAAAGAGAGTTTGGTTCAAATATTAGTTTCATGGTATCGTTGCACTATAAATTATTGTTAAATAGTAAACTACTTTTAAAAGTTGAAATATCAACTGAGACAGAAAGCTAAACCCAATTGTCTTAGTTACTTTTCTTTCATTGCTGAGGTGAAATACCCAACACCCAAAATTAGAGAAGGTAAGATTTGTTTAGCTCATAGTTTGTGGAGGTTTCAATAATTGGTTAGCTCCAAGGCAGAGCGGCATGGCTGAGGGGCAATAGTTCAAGGCAGTGGAAGACAGAAAAAGCAACAAGAACAAAAAGGGTGGAAGCAGGCCTCTTTTCCTCCTTTGTGTTTTAAGCAGGCCACCCTCCATAGGGCGGGGGTAGCACTCACGCCATCTTCCTGCCCTCCACTTACACAGGCTCAAGATGTTTACAAAGTGAGGACTCTAGCTTCCTGCTGAGTCAGTTAGTTAAACTTCTAAATTTTTCAAATGGACACAACGAATTAACCATTACAACATCCTGGACCATAAACAGCCACCCTAGAGCAAGTGCTTTACACCCTAGTATGTAGAATTGCTGATTTTCTTAAATTTCTCAAATTGACACAATGTATCAACTGTTACACCAATTTAGACTACTTTTTCTGGATTTATCAGAGTGGCTTGCTTATTTTATAAATTCATCAAGAGTTGGAAGTCTAAAATGCCTCAATAGAAATCCTGAGACACTTAGGTGGACATTCTCAGGTTTCCCTGAAGCATGGTGAACGGGCTGTGATGCACACGCGGGAGTCCCCAGGCGTTGTCATGCTTCTTAGAGGACCTGCGTCATGCAGGAAACACTCTTCTCAATATAAAGGTAATTTTCATTACTTTATTCATCAAGCTATTAGAATATTTGTTTCATGTACTGTGCTAGATAACGCAGATACAAAGATTAATGAAGTCTGTCTTGAAAGACCATTCCTGGAGCAGGGATGTCAGGGACCCAGTCTATAGCTATTCCCAGCTTTCCCACATTTTAAGTGATTACCAAATTCCTCCCACAGATGCTGAAGGGAAATCACAACCCTATGAGACAGTACAGCAACCCAAACTTGCTGATCTGACCCAGGAGAGACTGGTGGACACTTGAGCCCCAATTGCCCCCTAGTATAGCTTCAGAGGAACACTCCCTCTGGAGATGTACTGGGGAGCAATAGGGGCTCAGGTGTCCTGCTAGTGCTTGACAAATTTAAAGGGCAGTAACACAAGTGTCTGGTGTATATTAACTGTTTGGTAGGACCTATGGGTATTACTTCTGATTGTGTGCAAGCTCTATTGTAACCATACCATTTATGAAATCTCAAAGAATTGATGCTTCCTTTCAAGTGCTTAATGGATTCTGTGATTTTTTTTAGCTGTTCATTATCTGTGTATACTGATACTTAACTTAGTGGTGAAAATTGTATGCTACTTAAATTCAATGTCCACTGTCAATCATCCAGGATTTTATTTTGTCAAGAGAGTGATATGATGAATTAAGGTTTCAGGTTTTATTAAGTTTACTTTTAAAAACTCAAAATTTTCATAATTCTTTTATTGCCTCAGTTTTCATGTTGATTTGGCTAAAAGTACTCCTTTGTCATTTTTGGGGTTGTTTTATTAGTGATTCAGACTTGTACTGTTTTATTCTTTTTAAATTTAAAAAAATATTTTACCTTATAAAATGTGTATGAAATCACACAAGTTAAAATGTCAAGATTACCCATGCCCTATTTTTTATTATCTTCAATTGCAATATATTGTGAATGTATTCCAATTCAACCACAGAAATACATACTGATAAATATTTTGGAATTGTGCTCAGAACAATGAAAGATAATATGAAAATACTATCATAACAGCAACACCAGCTCCAAATATGAATCATTTACATTTCTTATTTATATGACTACAGAAAATTACTCCATAAGATTTGACTGGATATCTTTATCAAAAAGAAATGAAAACAAAACCTTGTATACACTACAATGTACATATTTTATTTCACAGTTTGAATTTATTATGAAGAGTGATGACCTATGGTCTTTTTTTCCTGAGTATTAATAAATCTACTATGAAAGGTGTATGCAAGATTGCCTAGTCAAACATAGCTGGGCTGGCACAAGAGGCACTCAATGAGCATTTCGTGAAGGAAAACCTGTATGTGCTTGGATATAGAGGTGCACACACACACACTCACACAGACCTTAAAGCAGGGGAAATCTATGATATGCAATAAATGCATAATAGACAGAAAACAGTCCATTCCTCCTGATGATAATGAGAAATCAGAATGGCTTCTTGCAGGAAGAAACTGTTGAAGTGGAATCCTGAGAATTCACTAGCTGATACATGGTAAAATTATTCAAATAAGATGGAACATTTTTCACAAAACCTGAAACACTGTACTCCTGGTGCATCCAAAGGAAACTGGTGTCTATGGGTGGGTCATAGGGCTGAGGTTAAAGTCAGTAAGAAATGGAGGCTGAGGCACAGGGACTCCAGTGACCTATGGTGGGGGGGTCTGTCACCAGGGGCTTCTGGGAAGCTGTGACAGCCATAGTCACAATTTCATCTCACCAAGGTACCTGCAGAGAATGTGGACCATGAGTTAGATGCAAGACTAGCACCAGGTGATTGCAGGAGGGTATTCCTATGATGACCCCAGTAAGAAAATGAGTGACAAAACTGAGACGGTAAGAAAAAAAGTGGTGAAGATAATAGTGAGCTACATTTAAGAACTGGATAATCTATGGAGTTATTTTGGAGGTGGAAAGAGGAGCGAAAGGGGGATTTATCTTAGGACTCATTTCTAAAATAATTACGTGTGAGCATAAATAAAGATCTGAAGTGGAATGGAACAGTGGGAAGGAGCAGGTTAAAATTACTAGAAGGTGAGTGCATAGGCAGTCTTCAAAACCACACCAGGTGTGCTGATTTGCTAGGAAGACCCCATGCTCAGCACAGAATTAACTGCATTCACTACTAAGATGAAGGACAGAAGAAACAGCAAAATCAGCTACAGGGAAGCCAATGTACGCAATTCCTCCAGGGATGGGTTGTGTAGAGTGTGAGAGGTCTGGTCTACCAGAGGCTTGTGAGGGAGTCAGGGCCTGGTTACTTTGCTAGGGGCTGATCATGAAGACACTTCCTGCCTCACACACACAAACAACCCACACTCATCAAGGAAAGCACTTGCACAGTAGGCACAATGAGCTACTCATCACTTAGGGAAACTGTAAGTCGGTGTAGGAACCTATTTACTGCAAAGTTTTCAGATATCAGCTGTCTCGGTTACTTTTTTCTCACTGCTGAGACAAAATACTTGATGTCCAAAATTAGGGAAGGAAAGGTTATTCATCTTCCAGTTTTTGGAGGTTTCAGTCCACACTCAGCAGGCTCCACGACAGGGTGGTGTGGCTGAGGGGCAGCCATTCATGGTGGCCACAAGCAACAAAAGCAAATAGGGTGAAAAGGGGAAAGCACACCTTCTTCCCTCCCTTATATTGTATGTTGGTACCCACCCCTGGGGTGGGGTGCAGCACTCACACTGTCAATCCCAGCACTGAACAATGAACATTACAAACACTAAACTCAGCTGCCTCCATGACAGCATGAGGTTTGGGGGGTCACCCAGACACAAACCATGACACCAGCCAAAAACTAATGTCGCATAAAAACCTTTTAAGGCTGGCAGCCCTATTTTCATATTTACCTGTGTAGTTTCATTCATCTTTGTTCTTTATTATTTTTATTTCATTGATTGATTTTTATTAGTATATGTTTGTAACACAAAATAATTGCATTCCTTTTGCTCATCTGGTTTTCCCTGTATGACTCAAAGACACACAAAACAATACTTACAAAGTGATATTAACATGCACACTTGGTATAAGTATCAGTTGTTATAATAACAACATAAAACAAGAGTGACTGTATCATAGAGTGCTTATACTAGAAATAAACTGACATCATTATATAAAAACAAGGAGTCCTCAGTCTGTTATGCTGATAACTGTACAATGAAAGGGAAAAAAAATAATTGTAGTGATTCTCTGGTTCCAGGGGATGAAGGACACTGATAAATCAAAAATGATTGTGATCATTTTGCAACCACAATGGAAACCAGCACAGATCCTCAAAGCACTGAAATGAGGTCCATTTGAGTCAGTTATTCTCCTTCTAAGTATCTTCCCCAAAGTGTTAAAGGCATCATATGAGAGTGACCCATGCATACTCATGCTTATAGCAGCACAACTCATAATAGCTGAGACTTGGAAGCAGTTTATGCATTCATCAAGAGATAAATGAATAAACACAATGTGGCACTTACACACAATGGGTTACTACTTTGACATAAAGAAGAAAAAACTTGAGTCATTTGTAGGAAAATGGGTGCCCCTTGAGACCATAATGTTAAGTAAAATAAATCAGATGAACAAGCTTAAATATCACATTTTCTCTTATATTAGAAATCCAAAATATCAATAAAGAACAAAAGAAATATTAGATAATAGGAGATAGTGGATCTTTCTCAAAAGGGTAGGGGATTCCGAGATGGAGGGAGGTGATAGGGGGTGATGAAAAAGAAAGGAAGATGTGTGATAGGCACGGACCAACTCTACACAAGGAATGTGCACAGCGTGTACTGTGAACATATACTAATAAAAATAAATGCATTTCATGAAATGCTTTAAAACAAAATAAAGAAAAGAATGATGTTAAGCCTTCAATCAAGGGAGACAGACTGGAAATACTATCATTGGGAGAAGGAAGTGTCAAAGAACAGCATGAGTTGAGGTATCGTTTCGAGTTTACTGAACTCAGGTGAGAACGGCAAGCCTTAGTGTGCCTATGCAGTGCTGGAGATGCAGAGTTGGCATGAGAAGAGATGGGGCGTGGGCATCACCAGCAGGCATCATGAGGGTGAGATCCAGGCCACGACATGGATTTGAAGGAAGGCATTGTATCTGTTTACATCCTACCTTTAATACTCTTCAAGTACACCTAATGTTGTTTTGATGTTCTTGTTTAGATTGTATAATTGGTACTAAGCATCCCAGCACTATACTTGTTTTATGACATATCTGGAGAGAGCCTTTGAGGTTCCAGGCAGAGTAATAGGCCATGGCAAGAGTAAAACCAGATGCACACACATTCATGCATTAGGTTTGGTTACTTCCCTTTATGCCTCAGGAGACAAAGGAAGTACATTATTACCCACAAAGTGAGGAAGACATTTTAACAATTCATCTGGCATTGGATTATGAACCAAACACAAGTAAGTATACATATAAAGCAGAATGTAGTCAAAATTTTACATTCTCTTAAGATCATCAAAGGTCTTACAGGTGTTGAAGCCAAACAAATTCAGTTCACTTTGAGATTTCTTATTCAAAAATGCTTTGGGATGAAGGTAATTTGAGAACCAAGTTCTTCCAAAGTCTTCCTTGAAGCAAGAATTCAGAATGCAGTGGAAAACTGGAAAAATTCATCTATGCTTCAGGAAGGATATTTGCTTTTGATTCATCAGCAGGCATGGGAAAATAATCACTATAACTTTGTCTTGTTCAGACAGGGGCTCATTACATGGTCAAGGTTGGGTTTGAAATCACAATCCTCTTGCCTCAACCTCCATTGTGCTAGGATTACACATGTCTGGGGTTATGGCTACGTTCCACTAGAAAGACTGAGAGCCAGTCAAGAACATGGGCTCATTGCTTTTCATATCAAAAATGAGCTTTTGCTTTGGGAAGTATGTATGGCTTGGTTATGGCTATGGTCATGGCTATGACTATGGCTACGGTTATGGTTATGGTCATGGCTGTGGTTATGGTTATGGTTATGGTTATGGTTATGGTTATGGTTATGGCTGTGGTTATGGTTATGGTTATGTTGACCACGGTGGCCTGCTGTGTACTGGATATTTTTTCCTGGGTCAATTCAAGGGCATGTCCCTGTGCAATTGCACAGATGTTCACATTTGGAGGGCCAGGCTCTGGTGTCACAGTCTTGACATTCTTAATAATTTATTTTTGAATATTTTCCTGGTGTGGGAGTGAGTTTATCTCTAACTTTTTATGAAAAACATTTGCAACAAAATAATAAGAAAATAGTAACAGTCAATATATTGTAATTTTAAAAGTTATTCAGAGTATAAGACATAGACAAAAAATCTCTCCCTTACCAAGAAGAAAAAAAAGGTAATAGCACAAAACTTTCTTTTCAATGAACGAAGAGAAACTATTGGTGTAAAGGAAATAAATTTTATATACAAATAAGGAGCATAACAGAAGATAGGGAAAAAAGAATTAGGGAGAAGTTCAAGTAACCTAAGCTCCGAAATTACCTATTCTGCTGTTTAAAAAATATTTTAAGAAGGGTGAACTTAGGTTTCTTAAGTCAAATCTGGTGGGTGAAGGAGCGCGCACAACGCAGCGCGGGACAGCGGAGCAGGGGACGGCAGTGTGAGCCTGCGCTGCTCCTCCTCGCCCTGCTTGCATGCAGCTGTCCTGAGGCCCGGTGAGCACAGAGTTCCTGCGGGTCCGTGATGCTGGGAGCCCAGACAGGACCCCAACCAGGGCCCTGAAGCCTGGGCGGTAGTGCTCTCCTTCAAATTAGACCTGGCTTTGAACTAGAACTTGTCTCAGACACCGGCGATGGCACTGTGAGGAACGCAATTGTTCAAGGAGCCCTGTCGTATCTGTTTTTTTTTTTTTAATTATGTTAAATCCCGGTGTCTGTCAATCACTTCTGTCAAAAACAACGATGTACAAGGCAAGGGCAAGATGGAGTGATCGCGAGATGGAGTAAGGCGAAAGCCGAGAACGCAGCTAAGAAGATGCTCACGAAGCCGTGGAAACAAATAGGGAAAAACAGGAGAGCCAGAGAGTTACGCGGCTCTCATGAGAACAAAATGTACATGCACGTATATAGGTGTTCCAAAACACGATTCGTGCAATGCTGGTGGTCTTGAAAATGAATTAAATGCTTTTATATTGTTTCTTAAAACTGTTATTGCAAGTTACGAATATAACTGGTGAAATTTCTGCTAAATGGGTTTTAATCTTAATTGTATGTACTTAGGTTGATCTAAAACAACAAGTGCCATAATGGGTAAAGACATTGAAAAGAAAAAAGAAAAAGAGATAAAACACTTTGCATTTCAGTACCTTTTTTTTTTTTTTTTTTTTTTTTTTTTTGCGGCACCGGGGATCGAACTCACAACCTCGCACCTGCCAGGGCAGGCACTTAAGCCGCTGAGCCAAACTCCCAGCCCTGGTTTTTTGAGGCAGGGTCGTACTATGTAGCTCAGGCCGGTCAGTACTTTTTAAAAACAGTTCGTAACCAAAACTTTACTCCCATAGAGTCTCACAAAACATATTACAAATGACAGCATGAAAAATTCTTGCTTAATAACACAAAAGTTCAGCTCTACAGTGTACCCTTAAACTGGCACCATGTTAGTTCCCTGAAATCTCAGACTTCCAAGTAAAGATACACACAGCTACGGATTCACATACAGGATCACATAAGGAGCACGTGACCTACCAAAAATAAACTTCCTTGAAATTTACCTGATTTTATACCAAACATTCCAGTACTTTTAACTATGCTTTTCTACTTGCTGTTTGTATGAGAGTAATTCATTTCTATTTCCAACTTGGTTCTACAAGTTAGGAAGCCAGTCCTGAACAAACACTGCTACTCTTTTGTACCCATTCTCTAATATTCTATGATATTCACAACCTAGACATGTCTAGACAAAAATGACCTAATTTTATTCTCACATACACCTTAAGACTCAGTTGTAAAGCAAAATTAAGACATTACCTAACAACTGTACAATATTATTTGTGATATAGTTCTTCCTTTGATTAAATTAAAGGTGGGTCTTAAAACTAGTCTTAGACATAAGAAAATCAGTACTACTTAACTCATCTATTTAAATTAGACAAAGTAGCTGTGTGAACATAATCATGTGATGCTTTTAATTGTGCTCAATGTACAAATATGTCAGAGAAAGTAGGAAATGGTGTCACTCTGCAACTGTTCCCTTCATACCACAGCTATGAAAAGAAGACTCAAAGAAGAACCAGAACAGAATGAGCTTTGCTCCAAGGGCCAGGACTCCTGGGCAAGTTCTGTGAAGGAAGAGGAAAGGTCTTCAGGACCAGGGAGAGAGGCAACATGGGCGTTGGAGTGTCCTTACTGTTGGTTCATATGATGTATTGGAGACAGACTACCCTGCTAACTCTCTGTGAATGAGGAATGTAAACAAATTAAACCCTGGTCATGAGGCGGTAAAACCTTGTTTCAAGAAGGGTCATAGAATGTCAAGTATGTCACTGGGCATGACCATTACCAGGAAATGCACAGAAGTCATACAAAATGTGTGGCTTTGTGTTCCAAATTAGAAGATTAGAGGTTGTGTTGTATTATGTCTCTCCTTGTGGCCACTAGTGTATATTGGATGCTGAAGAGAGGCTAATTTGTTGACGTGTAAAAGTAGGTTGTGTAATAATAGGAGCTATATACAGAAATTCTACTACTGAACCCAAAGCTGGAGAGTGATGGGATGGAAAGGCCTGGGGCACTCATAGATGGTTTTGAAGTCCATCCTGGAAGAATGTGGGTAAACAAAGAAATAGCAGAATGTGTAAATGACATGGGAGAACTAGTTGCCCCACCAGTAGAGGCCTCTATTGTGTATGTGAGAAAAACTAGAAAACAGTTAGAAGGAACATGAATGGAATGTAGTATTTGCCTATAAATACATGATATGTGGTTAACAAAAAGCAAACATAAAGTAATATTTATATATATATCACATATATGCAAAATAAATACCATATTAAATGCTGAATGTGTAGACATGTGTCTATAGGCATCCCTGAGACACAGAGGAATATATCTAAGGGTGGAATGGGGCAAGTTAAAAAGAAACAACATGGAGACATTGAAAATGAACCTCACAACAGATTTCCCAGGTTGATTTAATACAGAAGTTTGCTTCTAAATAATAAAGCTGTCCTCTTGTGAAACAACTGTTGGAAATCTTGAAAAGGAAGAACATGGTCTGAGAAATCAAAATAAGCAATCTAGTTCTATTTAGTTACATGGAAATATTGCTTTAGAGCCTGTCATGGGTAGTCAGATAAAGTTTCTATGATTCTAGAATGAAAATTTCTTCCATGTTACTGTAACAGAAGCAATCACTGGCTATTTAAAATTACTATTTTCAAAAATGCACTGCTCATTTTTTAAAAACATATTTGTAAAGCTGTTCAACCACTTTCCCTTTGGAATTGCTTTCCTGTGAAGTTTCTTGACAGATATAATGTTTATAATCTGCCTTTTACATACTTGGCAGTGCTCAAATCTTGTTTCACAATCACCAAATTGTTTCTCTTTATAACTCATTTTTATCTTTTACTGAAATATTGCAAAGATTTTATTATTAGAACCTTGAAATCAGTCACAAGATACTGTTAAATTTTAACAACATTACTAAGTTCTGGAATATTTGCAAATAAGTTTTTATTCTGAAATAATTTAAGGCTCATCAGACTCATTACAGTATGAAAAATTAATGTAGACATTTCATCTGTAACTTTCATCCATCTGCCTAAAAAATAATCTATTATATAATCACAACACATTGTCAAAATTATTAAATCAATATTGGTTTACTGATAACATCAGTCAAGCCTTAGAAAATTATACCAGAGTGATGCCCTCATGTTTTTTGGAGGAATGAGGATAAATATCGCACTTCAGCATTTGTCTGTATTTGAGCACTTAACACTGTAATGAAGTCATACCTGCAGATCACTTCAAAGAAACTCTAATAGCTTCAAGGTTTCTGAATTCTGTACCTGAGCTGCTACTGTTGTTCTCCATCTCTTCTTCTGACTTATTAAGGGTGATAGATAAATAGAGTCTTACAATACATAGCTATCCTCATTGGGTGCCAGCTCAGCATAATGCCAGTGGGATCTATTGAAGCTGTGTACACCAGTGTGGCAGGTTTTTGGGTATGTCGTGGTGGACCAGTAGTACTTACATGAGTCAAATTCTCTTCATCTCCAAAATGTTATAACTGCTTTCAAGTCCTCATAACATTCCAGCTGGAAAGCACTAAGTCCTAATTTTACTGATCAGAGTTGCATGTAGATGATCAGAAGCATTTAGAGAAATTAAACCTCATTTAACTCCAAGCTTAGTTCTCTGTTTGTCTAGAAAAGAGAATCTTGCTTTTAAACATAGAAATGGAGAATAAATTTCTATAGTGAGCATTTATTGAACACATGATATGTACCAGTCACTAACATAGAAATGTTTTCTGCCTTTATAAATCTTAGGGAGAAGAAGAGGAAGAGGAATGGGGGGAGAGAGAGAAAAAGAGAGACAGAGAGGAAGAGAGAGTGAGACTCATGTCTTATTATAAGAATATTCATACCAAAAAGCCCCACCTTTCAATACTATTACATTGGGAAATGATAACATAACAGTATACAGCAGTAATTTGAAAATATATATTAATATCAGTAACAGCACAATAAATTCAATAAAATTGGTAGATTAATCACAACTGCCTTGAAAATAATGTCAAGAATGAGACCTAATATATATCAGCACTTTAATTCAAATATAAATTTGATACATTGATCTTATTAAAATAGATTACATTTCCAAACTTTGAAGTAATCAATTATTTGATATGACAGAAAGGTTAATTTCATTTTTTAAATATGTTCTAAAAGTTGGTTAAGATAAGCACCCTAAAAATATGGGTGCATTTAGTAATAATGAATTTTCTATGCAATTTAGAGATTTCAAACAAGCCACAAACTTGGATATTCCATACACATACTGTTTTCCAAATTGGACTGCTGGTGCTGAGCCATGGATTCTACAAGTTATAAATTTGGCTTCCAGATGACTCTAACTTACTTAGGGTAAGACTGATGTTCTTTTCCTTCTATATATATGTCACTATTTGACTTTCCTGTACCACTGACATTAAAAT
This sequence comes from Dasyprocta punctata, assembly GCA_004363535.1. Classification (NCBI taxonomy): domain Eukaryota; kingdom Metazoa; phylum Chordata; class Mammalia; order Rodentia; family Dasyproctidae; genus Dasyprocta; species Dasyprocta punctata. The sequence continues at coordinate 41,198 of RJWM01001247.1, forward strand.
TTTATAAGCCAGCGAACAGGTAAATTGGAAATAGAAAGAAAAGTGCTCTAGAAAGTTATAAAATAGTAGCTGCATTAGGAAACATATGAATTTTCAAAATGGTTGCTGAAAAATTTCTTCTCTGAACATCTTTCTGTATCAGTTTATGTCTTTTTGATTTGAGCTAGTTCAAGTGAGACAAAAATAAATCAGCACGTGGAGTGGCACACACATTACGATGAATGGTATGTATCTGCTTCTCCAAAAAGTTAATTGCTTCAGCATTGCTTGCTTAACCTTCTAAAAATACTGGCTTGTTCCATATCTTTTATGTCTCCCTTTACTTTACTTTAACTTTTCTCCACTCTACTTGCCTTGATGTCTTCAACTAAGCTGAATGAAAGATCTGCCTACAGCTCTTGCCTCCACATATTTTCAATTTCATTTTCCAGTCTTTACTAGACTCTGTTTGCCTCCCAATGGAAACTCTTATAATAAAGGCCACCAAGGAGACAGGATCACCCATAAACACCTCCAGATTTTTGCATCAGCTACTTCAGCATTCCTCACTCTTGTTTCTAGGTTCTATGTCACCATCCTTCACTGCCTCCCCTATTTCCTCATTCTTTGCTTCTTCTTCATCAATCAGTGTTGACACCCCGAAGTTTTGAAGTTCTGTAGTTTCCTTGGTGCTTGTCCATTCTCAGTACTTCATCTCATGCAACTTCCTTTCTTTAGTTATCCTCTGAATGTTGCAGTTTCTCAAACATGCATATCCTGAATGTCAGACCCAGGCTCACTTCCTTCTTGCCTATTTCTGTTCAAACACAAGCTGGTTTTTATTCACCTGGTGATTTTTCCTAGTCACCACCACAACTCCTATGCCAATCATGATTCCTGGCTCTCCTCTTACTTTATAAGGAATGGAATTACCAGTTTTCCCCTTACTTGAGATAGAATCATAGTGTAATTTTTCATAATAAGGCTCATGGGTTCCACCATATTACATAACCTCATCAGGCAGCTTTCTAGCAAGAGTTCCCTTGAGTTGCTCAGTGCACAATCTGCAGAGTCGCATGGGCTGCTGGTCCTCGCCTCCTCATCACCGACATTCCAACATTCACCAAGCACGTTTAACTTTGCTTGCTTCTATACATCTTCTCCCCTCCATCTCCTACTAGAGCTCATCATTATCTCTTTCCAGGACTATGGATCAGTTTTCTTACTGAACTTTTGTCTCTCTTACTACCTCTCCAGGCTTGATAGTCAGAGTAACATTTATGGACACTACAATGTTACTTCAATTTCTTAATACTCTTAATATTGTAGATAAAAAATAAAGCACCTGGCAGTCAAATGTTTGAGATCTGGCCCCTCTTATCTCACTTCCATGCATTTCTTCCAAAGTCGAGATTGGCAGACCTCCTTCGTTGTCCTAGGGGCGTTGTGTTGGGTCTCACCTGCCGTCCTGGTCTACCCACGCATCTGCCCAAGGATCAGAACACACTTAGGTGCTTCTTTATGACTTATCCTTTATCTGACACCAAAAGCAGGTAGAATCTGCTCATCTTACCTTCTTTGGTGCTTGTAATTTCCTCATTAAAACATGATAGAGTTTTATGGTGGTTACATGCTGCTATAGTTTGGATCTTGAATATTCCCCAAAGGTTTATGTTTTGAATTCTTAGTTCCTAGTCTGTGGCATTATTAGATGATGAAACCTTCAAGGGTGGGGCCTAGAGGACTTAAGTCACTGAGTGTGTACCCTTAAAGGGAACATTGGGACCCAGTTGCTTCCCATCTCTTTGCTTCCCAGCTGCCATGAGATTAAAAGTCTTCCTCCACTATGTAAATGAACCATAAGGTATCACACAGCATAGGCCCAAAGCAGCAGGGTCAAGCACCTGTGGGATGAAGCACCTGATACCATGAGCCAAAATAAATCTTTCCTACTTACAAGTTATTTTTCTCAGGTGCTTGGTTAGGGTAACATGAGTGCCATTGTCTACTTGAAAGATACAGGTTTTTTGTTTGTTTGTTTGTTTGTTGTTTTACTAGTGTACACATAGAATTCAACACAGAACTTTACATATAGTAGGTAACTACTGTCAATTCAATGTGTTACACCATTTCTTTAGAATTCCAAACATATGCAACTTAAAAAAAAAAAAACTGGTATGTGGTGTGTGTCTGTAATCCAAGTACCCTTAGAAACTCAGAAGAATCTCAAGTTCAAGTTGCAATCAGTAATCTGTCAAGATCCTGTCTCTAAAAAATAAAAAGTACACAGAGGGAGAGAGAAGAACAGAGAGAGAGGAATACAAACTACATAAACTGTAATTTTCCAAATATTTTTCAGAATGCTTAAATTGTCTTTTATTAGAGATGAATGAATTTCCAGAAGAGTATGTTTAATAAATGAAACTATCTTATTTTTTAGAAGTTAATTTTCACAACCTTCAAATGCAAATCTGCAGTAATATTAGTATTTTTGCTTTTGGAGAGAGAAGTTTCACATTTCTGACAAAGATAAAGTGATATCATATTTTTGCTTCAAAATGTGTTTTTCATTGAAATCTATGAGATTGTGTTTCACAAAGGAAAGACAATCTTGATTCATAAGAGAAAGGACTCATCATTTATAGACTGTGAATTTTAGCATGTTTTCACTGTAGATGGTAGACATGCAATATTATGGTGATAGAGATGGCATATTATTTAGGATTTGTTCTTCTTTTTCAAGTCTACAGGGAATTGTTTGTATTTTCCAACACCACTTTTCTTTTACTTTTTTCATAGACCATGTCTAGGATTTCTGCCTGACCAAGTATAAAATTGCACAATTGCTTACTGCCAGAGTGTAACAGAAATAATGTGCCTGCCTTAAAATATAATAAAACTTTCCTCAAATCAGAATGCTTCATTCCAAAGTCTTGGGTAATTATTGTGAGGCAGATTTCTGAGCCAAGATGAGCACCCATAATATGTTATTTAAAATAAGTATATATATTTTGATGCTTTGGTTTGGTTCTAACATTCCTTTATCTCATAAATTTTAATAATCTTCTTAGGTTGTCACACTTGATAGGATTTCTTAGTTCATATCAATCTGGGCTATGACATTGCATGGTGAAGATAGGTTAGCATAGTCTGCAGCTCTGAGTGCAGGGATGTAGGTAACCATGAGGTACAGGGACACGAGCCCTGCGCTAGTCTGGTTACAGATCAACAATTAGACCTTTTGTAGAAGATCCACTAGAAAGAGAGGACCCTAAGATGTGGTGCCTCGTTAGGGTTATGTTGCATCAGGGTGACTGCAAATGGTCTAGAAATTCCTCAAACAGGGAGATGTCTGGGGCTGGAACAAAGAAGGAAAGGATTTTGAAAGAGAAGACTCTGCTATATTTGACTTAGTTCTCCAAGAAAGGAACATTTTTAGGCAACTGCTTTGGAGTATGAGTGTAGCTGAAGCAAAACCACGAGGAGATTCTAGCCTGGGTGTGGAGAGTGGGTACAGCATCACTAAAGGGAGTGGGAATACCTGATGGAATACTCTTCAGACTTCGAAGTCCTGCCTTTCCTAGCAGCATGGTTAATGCTGGGGGCATTGTGTTAATAGAAACAAGCCAGGCATAAGAAGACAAAGACCATACAGAGTCACCCCTATGTGAGAACATTGATCTCATAGAAATGAATAGGAAAGGATCAAGAGATGGGAGCAGGAGAGGAGTAGGAAAAGAGTTACAAAATGAATTGAAAGGGATTCTGTACATGCAGCAACTCACCAAGATGGATGCAATTGCTGTGCACTGCAAACAGGTATATATAAAAATAAAAATTTTAAAAATTATCTGAATAGCTAAAATGAACTAGTATAAAGGATGTGAAACAAACAAAAGAAATGGAGGGTAGACTAGTCAGCAAAAGATGACCAGGGAGCAATAGGGAAATATTGGTGAAAGGATCAGTCATTGCTCTTAGACACAGAGAGCAAATTTGAAGAAGTGCACTTTACAGCAAGGAAATCTTGCTTTGTACATTGCTTATCATCCTTCATCTTAGCTCCTTTTTATAAGAACATTTAAAATGAGAGTGAGTTAGTAGTGTTGTTTTTATTAACATGCATATACATGTATAAATTCATATTTCAGATATTACTTTTTAATTCTAAGTTTGCTTTGAGGATAGTTCCACATTTATATGTAGACAATGTGCAAATGTGGATTATTTTTGATATTTTATTTTTTATTGATCGATTTAGGGCTTTTTAAATTTTTCATTATTACAAACGGATGGAATAAACTTTGTTTCAATTTCTGTTTTGCTTTTTGAGTGCCCTTAAGACTTCTAGTGGGTGGCTGGATATTCAAGACTGGGGGCTTCAGTCTCAAGTTATGCCTGCTGCAGACCATGCATTGCTATCAGCTGACCTTTCCATCCTGTTATACACAATGAATTATCTACTCAGCCCTATTTTGGATATGCCATGGAAACAGAATAATTTTTTTAAAAGTAATAATGCATAGTAGGAATTTGTTTTTTTCCTCAATTTTCTTTAATTGTTACATAAAAAATGCAAAAATTATAAATACTAATGGAGTACCATATGATATTTTGATGCATGTATACCTTATATATAATGTTTAAATCAGGTTAAATGTATCTGTTTACCTCAAGTATTTACCATTAATTGTTATGGTGAATACATTCAAAGTCTTGTCTTCTGGGTTGTAAAATTATAGAAAATTATGCTTATCCATAGGCAACCTAAGGTGAACTAGCACACCAGAACTTCCTACTCTTCTATGATTGCATCCTAGTTGCAGGGAGTTTTACTTATCTTGGTAAAAATATTGGGGATAACAATTGGGCTTTATGTTAAAATTATATCCCCATTTACTGAAATTTCTCTTCAAAAGTACTGCACCGTGCTCTCAGTAAAGATTTTCATTTACACATTGTGTTGACAATAAATGGTGAGTCTAATTTTTAAGTTTATCAATAAGGACACATAAAGTAGCATTTGAATTTTTAATTTCTGATCATCTATTCATTAATAAACACATGAAAAGAGACTGAAACTTATTGTTAAGTTTCTTCCTATGAGTTGCCTTCTCTGATTCACTGACAATGTATCTGCTTGTCATGTATATCTTTTCACATTGATCTTAGCAGTTAATTAGATATCTTGAGATTATTTCTTGCTTAATTAAAGAAAAATATGTAAATTCTGGGTTGAACATTTGTCTCTTGTTTCTGGCAATGTTTTCAATTATAATGTAGCTGAATCTATGCAGGTTTTCATTTTGGAAATCTTTCTCCCAATATTTTTTCAAAAAAGAAAATATACAGTGTAAAGATAAAGGGAAAAAGGCAAACAATGTCATTTTCTGCAGGGAATTTTTAAATATACATATAAAACCAGAATAAGCAGCAGAAAGACTAATTATAAAATGGAACTACAGTGTCTATAAAGATCAAAACACACATCTACAATAATTTAGGAAATGCAAGTAGAAAATTCAGTAAGATAATATTTGCATATTACTTATAGTTAGCAATTATCCCAGGTATGATAACTAATCAGAGTGCAAATTTTAAAAGTCAGTTGAGTGAAATAAAAGATGAAGTAAGTGATATATGAACTTAATATTGTTAACATATCCACATCTCGTAGTATATTATCTTGTAGTTCTAATAGACACCTAGAAGACTTGTGGAAAATTGAATAATTTTCAAACTTTATATCATAGTACACAACTCCTTAGATTTATAAACCAATTCTGAAAGAGATTTACTCTACTATATAGAATATGATATTACATCATTAACTTCTAGGGCTCTTGGAAATGTAGAAAAATGGATTATCATGAATGAAGAGAGTCTAGATTACAAACCACACTTGCCTGGATACCATGAAAGTAGCCCACAGAAGAACAACTTACTTACCTCATAGAGAAATAGCATGTTAGAAAAGCCTCAAGGTTGACTACACTCGTATGGATATAAAAAGTAAAACTATGAAATGCCTGTGATCTGAGAACACATTAGTTGATAGATTATGAAAGTGCTGCTTATCTTGTCCTTTCACTAAGGATATTGGCTTAGAAATATCTGGTTTCCCATGAGATTAAGTAAAAAAGTTTAGCCTAATTTCATTGAATGAAGCAACATCTAAAGAAACCTTCCCGGCCTCTGTTTCCCTTGTCCCTGGTAAGGAGTCACTCTCTCTGCAGCTTTCCTGATATACCTTAGACATTCCAGAATGTTCCACTGTCGCGCGCTTGTCCCGGCCGGCAGGAAAACACACGACACCGCGGTAGCGGGAGGCAAGCTTTAATCCTCCCCGGAGAGGTATGCCCGAGAAGCCTCACATGCGTCCGTCCGAGACGGCTCCTTCCGTGCTTCCCCCGCCCGAGAAGCCTCACACGCGTCCGTCCATGATGGCTCCTTCCGTGCTTCTCCCCGCGCGCAGGGCGGGAACCCAAATAAGTACCGTTACATCCTCCAATCAGATCATCTCGGGGGGTACATTATCATTGGTTGGCGTCATTTGTAACTGAGCAGAGATCATCTACAGCGGGGTTGTAACAGGAAACGAGCGCCACCTTGGCTCACTCGACAGGCGGGGCAATCTAGCTCAGGCCTCAGCTCCTACATGCAGGCCTCACGGCAAAAGTACATCTCTGAGGGTGGCTCCCCACATTCCACATCTCACTGTTTTCAGGGGTCCTTCTGTCTTAGTAGGATAGGGCTTCTTCATCATGATTGTGCTTCCCAGAGTTCCTTTGGCTAATGCTAAAGGCAGTTTGGTTGCCAAATCCTGAGGGAAGTTTGGTTACTACAACAAAGAGAGGAGATTCTAAGAATACCTACTAATTCGAGGTCGGTGATGTCACCAAACATCCAACAGTGCATAGATGACTGTCCACACCACCATCATTATTATCTGGTCCACAGTATCAAGAGTGCCAAGTTTGAGTAGCTCCACACTGGACAAAGAGCCCCTCATGGGCACAGTTTGTGGCGTCCAAAGTTTTATCCCTGGCAGTAAGCACAGGAGTTAAAACAGTTAAAACACAAGTGCATTTGGTAGAACAAATTACCCACTACATGTGTTTATTACTGACAGTGGAATGCAACAATTTGTTCCTCATTCTTTTACTCCTCTCACAGGACCTGCTGCTAGAATCACACAGAGCTTCAGCCTCAGATGGATTGCATGGGAGCTCATTGCTAGTTCTCAATTACCAGTTTGTGTAACACTGTCATTCCATTAGGACCATCTGTTAATACTGTCTTTCGAGTAAATGACAGGAGAACCAATGTGAAGTGCAGGTGATTTGGGAATGCAACTTTAATAAAAAAATATTACAGTCAGATAAAATATTAATACCTTATACAGCTTTAAATATGCCCTACAAAAAGCTGGACTCAAGTTATATACATAAGGGAAAGTAATCTAGTTATTTCATAGGTTTACTTATTCAAAACTGATACCTAAATCTCCACAATAATTTGTTTATCAGAGTTTATTTTTCAGGGCATTACCTATATTAAATATAAGAAATAGATATTAAAAATCACTTTCACACTTTCTTACAGAGGAAGGTAAGAACATATTTGAGATACGCAATGCAAAGTGAAAGTTTATTTTTACATTCAGAATTTCCAGTCATTTTTGCAAACAAAGACATTTTTCTACAAGCTTTTCTCTCACTGCATAGTAAGAGGTGACAGCTTTCCCAATGGCTTGAAGGCAATTTTTGCGGCTCGATTACTCAATGATTGGCTTTACTGGGATAATGACAAGGACACCAGGGCTACTAGTTAGCTATCAACTCTTATTATTTTCAAATGTACTGGTTCTTTTCAGGGGCACTGATTTAGAAACCAGCAACCCTTTATACTCTCATGATTGTCTGATGACTTTACTGCTGTCAGAAGCAGTCTCCGGTCTATGGAGTAAATGTGACAGATCACATGGGCCAATTTTATTGGTGAGGAGGGATGAGAGACACAACTACCCATCTTTTAATCTTCCCTTTAAAGACCAAATTCCCACAGGAGTTTTCTTTCTCACTTATTTTTCAGAGACAGTACCTTGAGAGTTGTATTAGATTTCCCAAGGCAGATCTTTTAACTAGAATAATCTGAAGGCTGGGTGAGTGAACTGGAAGATCAGTCTAGTGGATTTAGGTTATGGAGACTTGACTTGACCAATTTTAATAAATCATTCAGCTGTACCTTACAGATATTTAGCAAAGCTGGGAAGAGATATAAAAGGAGCCCTGGACAGATGGAAGTAATAACAGACCAAGCACATGGGGCAAGGTGCTTTGGGGGTTCATCAGAAAGAATGTGCCTGCAGGCAGAGCTGAGGACCCCTGCAGAAAGTAAGAACTCCCATTCTATATGCAGGAGACAGAAGGGTTAAACTAGACCTCACTCGCTCCAGCCTCAGAGTGAACTGAGCTCCTGCTGGTGTCCACCAGGTGGGGTGTGAAGATCTGAGAGGTGACCTATTGCGACCCTCCTGCCTGAGCGAGATTTCAGGTTAGATAGAAATGGAGATGTTTGGGGAAGAGCCAGAACTACGTGAACTTGAGATCTCTCGAATCTCCAGCTTCCTGGACAAGGCACGATGGAGTCTCCATTAAGACTCAGTAGAGGTCCCACGGGAGTAAAGGTTCCTAGTCCACATCCTAGAAAGAGTTTCTCAGGAACAGGAAAGCCTCAGAGGAGAGTCACCTTTCAGCTGCAGACCAGGGCAAGATGTCTTCTCACAGAGACAGCGCAGGGAGGAAGTGGGCTTGCGAGGACAGTGCTTGCATTGGGATGAGCTGGGACTGCATGAGCCTGGTGGCCCCTGAGGCCACGCTTGAGGCCAAGGTCAGTGAAGAGGAAGCTTGTGAAAGCTTGGCCAAGGTAAAGCAGAGTATGGTGTGCAGCCTGAAGTAACAGGACCGTGTTCCCTCTGCTGATGTCAATCTGGAGGTCTCAGCTGAATGCCTCCTCTCCCAGTTCAGCTCTGTAGCAAAACCTTAGGTGGCAGACCCAGGGACAGTTACTGAGCAGTTCGCCACCCACCAGCACTTCTCAAATTTTGTATGCACAAGAATCATATGAGGGCCTTAAAATGCAGTGTGACTCAGTCATGGAAGAAATCTATGAGAAATGTTTTTGTGGTAATGAATTTCTAGTTGCTTGTCTAGGTTACTTTACTCTCATTGCTGGGACAAAACACCAGACACCCAAAATGAAGGAAGGAAAGGTTTATTTAGCTCACTGTTTGTGGAGGTTTCAGACCATAATCAGCTGGCTCCATGGCAGGGTGGCATGGCACAGGGGCAATAGTTCACGGCAGCAGCCAGAGCAAAAGCATCCAGAACAAAAGGGGGCAAGAGCAAGCCTCTTTTCCTCCTTTTTCTATTAAACACAGGCCACACCCTCCTCCAGGGAGTTGTAGCACTCAGAGAATCTCTGTGCCCTCCTCTTGCACAGGATGAAGATATTTACAAAGTAAGGATCCTGGCTTCCTGCTGAGTCTCTTAAACTTCAAACTTCACAAGTTGACACAATGTATCAACCATAACATTGCTGTAACAAAATGCCTGAGAGAAACTAAAAGAGAAAAAGTTTCAGAGGTTACAGTTATCTGGCTCCAATGCTGTCAGGTCTTTGGGGATAGACTAAAAGCACCTGATAGAAGGGTGTAGTGGAGGAAAGGTGTACACCTCATGGCATCTAGGAAGCAGAGAGTGAAGGGAAGAGCCTGATCATAAGAGGAAGAGTCTAGAAAAGAGATACAGAGCCCCAGCTCACATCCTGTGATCCAGTCCCTTCAAACAGCTCAACCTCATGTTTCTGGTACCTTCCAATAATATCATAAGATTATGAGCTCATCAGTAGACCACTCCACTGATCAAGTTAGAGCCTTCATCTTTCAGTCCCTTCCCCAAATCCCATCAGCAACCAAGCTTTCAACACCACGAGACTTGTGTGACCGTATACAAACCATAGGTTTTTTTCTATTGATTGCAATGAAAATCCAAGCTTTATCTTCATGACATAATAAATGTTTTGTACCCATGTTTAGTAATAAAAAAAATTAATGTACTAAGAAATAAAAGTAACTGTCCATACTCTGATCAGAGTAAATAATTATGGCACGAAAAGAAGCCCAGTGTCACAGCGACCAACCTCTTTCTTCATGTGGACCTGTGCTTCCTCTTCACGGGGAGGACGACAACCAAAGCCCCTCTCCCAAACCATCCACACTCACTAAAGTAAATCAGTCTACCAGGTCACATCCAGTTTGGGTGGCTTGGAGAAGGCCTTAGGCCATCCTTGTGAAACTCGTGAAGTTAAAATGTGATATGAAAATAGAGGGAGCCCACTCTGTCCCCACAGTGCTCACTTCCTTGGGCAAGCAGCATCACCATGCTGGTGGGAAAATTCAAGCTAAAGTTCAGAATCTGACCCTGATCACAGAGGAATGAGCTCCCTGGAGTCCTAAAACTCTAAGCATACAGCTATTATTTTCACACCAAGCCAGACAATTTCTTAATTCCCTGAGCAATTTGCACATTTTTTCACTGAAATACCCTGAGTGGTTGTCAAGAATAAGATTTGCTAAAATTGTATATTTTGCATTCTTCTTAGCTCAAAATTAGAAACATATGTTCACCACCTCCACATGTGACAAGTTCAGCATAAATTGTTTTCTTCATTTTATTCAGAGAACAGTCCAAAAAAGTATCATTTCAAACTTGACAGCCAAAAATTGAGACATGCACGACCTAATTTATTAATTGTGTTTCTTTGCAAAGTAGCAAATGAGCTTCATTAACTGAAATGTAGTGACGCATCTTAATACCGTTTCAATGAGTCCTTCAGGTAGGAGATGCTATCGACATCATTAAGGTGGTGGAGGCAACAGGAAGAGCATAGCGGAGTTGCCGGTCATTGTGTGTGGTGTAGGGACTTTGAAAGGATCTGGAACTTTTCATCTCTAGGGTTCTTCCTTCAATGAGACTATGCCTGCCGCCAAGAGTAATTATCTTCTGAAGACAGTATCCAGGATGGCCCATGGAAATATGGAGTAGATGACATAAAGTCACCCTCATTTCAGACAGTGGGCATTGGACACTAAGTGTGGTACCTGGTGTTCTCCACAGAGGTGTGGGTCGAGAACCAGGACCATTATTGAAAGTTTCAGATGTCATTTAGAGCACTTAATAAGGTGCATGGCTGCATCCTGCTCCAAATACGATGTTGTGGGCCAACAGTTGTCTCTAAAGAAACCTGAACTCAGATGGCAAAAGTGATCAGCGTATAGTGACACCTACTCTTCATGAGCAAAGTGAAGCCACAGTAGGAACCAAGTTCTCTCTTTGCCTCTGTCTCTTTTGTCTCTCTGTCTCTCCCCCCAGTCTCATTTATCCATATATAATTTCTCTAGTGCTCACAAGATCTTTCAGAAAAGCACTTGTTTTGAGTACATGAGTTTACATCCCGTAAGTGCAGCCAGTGCATCTACATCACACATCTTCCTTCCTTCACTCATCCCCTTCCCTCCTCTGCTTCCTCCCTCTCTCCATTTCTTGATTCCCTTCGCCTTTGAAACTGTTACTACATCTTAATTTTACCTGTAAATTGAGGCTTAGAATGATAGCGTTCCTTACATGAGATTGTGCAATTAGTGACAGAGCTGGAATTTTAGAAGAGCAATCAAATGAGTATCTGACAGAAAAGAAAGGTAAGCTGGAATGTGGAGCAGCACCAGCACAGGAAAAGTATTTAACTAACAATGCTAGCTGAGGAACTTTTAACTCAGGGTCATCACACCCAGGCCTTTTAAAATGCTTTATATTTATAGTTACGGTCTCCGGTCTCCCTGAGTTGCAAAGTTGTCCAGGATGGGCTGGAATTTGGAATCCTCTTGCCTCAGTATCCCAGAGCAGTAGGATTGGAGGCATCACCACTCTGTCTGGCTGAGCAACTCTGACAATAAATTTTATATCTGATTCATCAAGCTATGCATTCTAGGGAAGGGCTTTCTCCTGCTGCTATGGTACAATGGGTTTCCATTTCTCTGTGACAGAGGTCAGGTATCTACTTACAGAATCCACGTTCAGACCAGCACTGTGCTAAGAAAAGAAGGTAGGAAGGAATATGAGCCACAGCAATGCATAGCACCATCCTGGTCTAGAGGTAGACAGACCTCAGCTATGGGAGCCATCCTCACTGTGTACCTGGCACGTACTGAGAGCCAGGGAGAGTGCTGGTGCTGGGGCACAAAAGCAGCCCAGCCTCTCCTGGAGCTTCCATCCCACCCCAGCATGCACCAGGCTATTTCAGAGCAGCTCTCCAGGACACCTCATTTTGTTAAACACACAGCATTCAGTAGTTTTGATATGCTCAGGACCAGTTCCCTGTTGGTTTCTGACTTGTGGCTTTCTACTTTAATATTAATATCATTTCATTCTTCTGAATGAAATGATACCAAAAATCCTTAGAGCTGGCTGTCATATAGTTAATAAGAGAATAAATTTGGAGTTAAATTGCTTAATTCAAATGCGGCTCTGATATTTACTAGAGATACAACCTTAGGAAAATTAGTTAAGCCTCAGTTCCTGAGATTCTCATTGCTAAGAGAGTGGGAACGGTGGCACATACTTCAGATGCTTGGAATAAAGGTTGAATTAGCTAATTCTGTGAAGTCCTTAGGCTTATATCTTGAACTTCACACACAGAGCAAGTACTTTTCAGTTTTGATCTCTGAATTACTGTCTTCTGACTCAAAAAACTTCAAGTCAGGATATTTATTGTCTCTTGCACTAGAATGTGAGAAGAATACAAGACTGTAGAAGTTCAATGTAGAAAAAAATCAAATTGACAATTACGAGTTGATCAAAAGTGCAAGTGGCCCAAATTAGAGTGAGACAGTAGCGTGGGTGTGTGAAGCCAGTCTCCAGGGAAAGACAGGAACTAGATCCATGCAACTAAAAAAAGTGAGCAGAGTGGGGTGGAAGACATCAACAAGATGGTAAAGAGGACATTTATTATTTTTATTAAAAAAATTAGGGCTACAGGAACCCCTCCACTCACAGGGAGCAAAAGATAACAATAATCCAAACATTTAAAAAAGCAAATAATGACTTAATTTTTATTAATTAATATGTATCAAATAGTGTTAATTCTCTCATGCAAGGTTCATGGTATTAGAAATTAAAAGCAATCAGTAAAAACTAGTTTCCAAGCATCATAGCATGTATGCAGTAGCTATTTCTTTCAAAGTGTAGGAATAACACAGAAAAAAATTCTAAGACTTAATTACACTGTTTAGTGCATCAAAGTTTTAGAAATTTTAATAGAAAGAGATATGAATGATGTTGGAATGTGGCATAAGAGAAAAGGCTATAGGAAAATTAAGGATGCCAATATCTGACCCAAAGTCCTAGTGGATTTGAGATACTATGTGTGATGGATAGAATAAGTAATGAAGGGGAAAATATATAAGTGCTGTCAGAAGAAAACAAAAACACAATGTTTAAAGGTGAGTAGGAGAAGAACAAGGTAGAGATGACAGTGGAAGACCATCTTTGACTACATTTACCTCTTCACTGCAATTGCCTAAACCCCCATACAGAGAGAAAGGATAACAAGATTAACCATCTAATTACCCTGTCCTTTGATGGGCAGGCGTCAGATTACAGCACAACTGTAGGATACCACTCAACAAAAACATGTAGCACTCCATTGATATAGTCAACGATCTGAATAAATCTCTGGATAATTACAAAATGTGTTAAAAATACAGTGGATGATTAAATTGAAGGAAGTTATACCAGTAAAAGATGCTTCACCACTGATCTCCTTCAAAATCCCCCCTCACTTCAGATATACTCGTCCCATTACTACTGCCACTTTCCGGAGCAGTTCTGGAAGTCCTCTTTCATGAGTGTCAGCAGTTGCACTGCTATCGATAAATCAATGTCCTGATTTGGTTGAAAATGTTTGCTTTTCTCAGCACATGAAGCCAGCCATGAAATCCTGGTCATGAGGAAGGGCTTCTATAACTGCTCCAGACAGTGGTGGGAATGACAGGACAAGTGTGCTCAAAATGAGGAAGAGAATTTTGAGAGAAGTTAATGGCCATGTCTTTTACTGTAACAATTTAATTTGTTTACATTAACATTCAGTGTATTTTTTATTGCACTTCATATGATGAGGGAGAAAAAAAGTTAGTCCTGCATACTGAGCGATTCCATTTCTATAGCAGTCTGAAGAAAGAAAATGATAAAAATAGAGAAGACAGGGCTAATGAGGAGTTGGAGGCAGGAGGCAAGTGGTGAGAGCTGAAAAAGAACATTGTGAGAGATCTCTTGAGACTTCTGAATCTTGCCGGAGTCAAAGCAGTGCCCTCATTATAACAGTGCACTATGGCATTGAACATGCTTCTCTAAAGAGGTACAGACACTAGTTTAAAAATCTTTAACTGAAAATCATGCTTGAGGCATCTAGGCAAAGCATAACCAAGTTATTATTGTGGGCAGAATGTCTGTTTACATCTTACATCTTTTTGCCAAAGCTTATCATTTAGTTAAATAAAAAATGTGTGTGTGTGTGTGTGTGTGTGTGTGTGTGTGTGTGTGTAGGTGTGTGTGCTTGGGCTTCAGGTTTACAGAACATCTTCAGTAAAAATAAATTTATTAGTTTTTTATGAGGATAAGCAATATGTGCAATAAAACACTTAATTATCAAAAATACAGGCATGCAAGAAAATGTCCTAAAGGTAAAAGATAAAACATTCTAAATCCCTCTTCTATTCATTTCAGAATAGCTCAGGTAAATTAAGCCAGAAACGATAATGGGCAAAGTTCTTTCCTTATTACTCTGTTTTTCTACTGTCCTCTTGTGATTTTCACTGAAAGACCTGGAAATCTAAGAGTCACTAATTATTTTGCACTCCCCTTCCTGTTCAAAGGAGCACATGGTGCTTGGACTCTGAGACCTTATTAATGCAGAGCTGATTAAAGTCACACAGAATGAATGAAAGTATCAGAACAAGGATTTTTGTGCTCACAGTAAAGATGAGTGAATAATAATATCACCATTAGATAAATGGTTCAGAGTCAATGTGAGCATATTATAATTGATATAAAAAATACAATCTAAAAATGTTTATTAATATTATATAACAAATAGGGGGCATGATCACATAGGCCGATGAAGCAGCCAGTAAACACAGAAAGGTCTGTTATTTTGTGCACAAAAGGATAACTTATAAATTGTGGATGCTGATTCAAAAAAATGATAAGGCATTAAAAGTGATCAAATAATCAAACAATGACAGCACCAACTATTCTTTTTGATGAACTAACAGAGATTATTTTTATGCCTAGACCTTGTAACCTGAACAACTACTTCTAAGATAACAAAATTCAGTATACTAACTATTGTTGATTTCCTACTATTTTTTGAAATTCTGTATCATTTCTATCTTTTTTTCTGTTTTGCTTTTTAAAATAAAAAAACAGGATAGGGCAAGAAAAGAAAGTCACCATCTACTGTATTAAATATGAAAAAACAAAATACTAAAAAACTAAGTCAGCAAATTCTAAACAAAAGATTAGCAATCTGAGTCAGCAAGTTAAAAATAAACAGAAATTAAAACATATATGACTAGTTTGGACTTTTCCTAGGAACTTACGTTTGGCTTAACAGTTTAACACAGACAGAAGCACACATATGTGCCTGCACAGACACACATACACATACATACACACAGTCACTCATAGACAGATGCTCACCCCCAACGGTGCATACATGCACAGATACACATGTTACATGCATGTCATTGTCCTGCATCTTATAGTCAATAAGTATTTTTAAATAGATCAATATAAACTCTATAGAAAATGAGAATATCTTTTAAAATGCATTAAAATTAAACAATACATCTAGTAAAATATCTCATTTAGAAAAGCGTATGCAAGCAACATTATTCATGCAACATTTAGATATTCGAATTTGTATATGTGTCTATTAATATGTATATTAGAATTTGTGAGGTCTAATCTGGAAAGACAATAAATGCTTAAATTTAAGCATTGTATTACAGTAAAAGTTGCATTGCCATTAACCATTCCCAAAACCTTCCCCTTGATTCTAACACACTCAGTCCCTTGTTTGTGCCACTTTCTGCCAAACTTCTGAAAGTCCTCTTTTCTGAGTGTCTTTAGTTGCATGGTCATGGCTACCTTGATGTCCCGAGTCAGCTCAAAACATTCCCCTTTCATGGACAATCTGACCATGGGGAAGAGCCAGAATTTATGGCACCAAATCTGGTGAGTGACATGGATGAGGAGCCCCTGAAATATTTGTGTGAGCCTGTGTTTTCCTTGGATGGCACTGGGCAGCAGTACTCCCTGTATATAATTTCTTTTAAAATCACACCTCTTAAAGACACTCACCAAAGAGGACTTCTAGAACTGATTCATAAAGTTTCCAGAACAATGAGATAAGTGTATTAAAACTGGGCAGAGTATTGTGAGGGGGATTTTGGCCACAGCTCTTGCGCACAGATCTGTAAAGATGCATATACGAATAAATAACTACATAAGTGTAATTCCCATACACCCTAGGAATACTGGCTTCAAATGTCTGGAAGGACACGCACTGTGTTTCAGCAATACCAGCTTCGAGGAGCCTGGAATTCGGAAGGAGTCTGACCCTTGGGATGGGTCTGGCATTGGGCCTCCCACCATGTCTGTTAAGATGACTGGTAAGGAATTTCCCCGTACAATTTAACCTCAAAAGTATAATAAAACATTTTAATTTATTTCCCTTTCAAGTACAATTCAACATTTGATAAGGGGAAATCCAAATTATGGGTCAAAAGATAAGTCTGTTCTTCGGGTCTGCAAATACAGCCAAGTAGTCCTTGGAAGCCTGGATCAGTTTATCTTTTTAAGACTGACAGTACCTGTTTCTCTACGTTTTCAATAAAATGAGACATGTAATTCTTAGTTTTCATCTTGCAAATCATGTGGGGAAAATGATACCCTGTGCTTGAATTCCAGGCAGCTAGTTCTCAGGGAGAAGGCTGGATCCTGTTCTCAGTTTGGATTCTCAGGTTTCCTTTTCTCTAGATTCCCTGTTTTCATCCTTGGTCTCCCTATCTTAACAGATTTTTATGGCCTTAAAAATCTGTTCGTGTGTTTTTAATATACTGTATATATTAATCCTTTTCCTTTATGCAAGCTGCAAACATTTTAGAAGTCTTTTGCTCCTATTTTAATTTTGTAGTGATTTTGTTACATTGAAACAGTTTTTATGCTGTCAAATTGGCTTGTTTCTTTTATAATTTCACTGTGACAGGAAATGCACTCATTTGTGTTTTGATTTCAAGGATCTTTTTTAACTTGAGTCCCAAAATGAATTCCCTTCATTATCTTATACTTATAGCTTATTTTTGCTTCATGTTTATCATTTAGGTATTTGTAGAATTTATTTTTGTAATTCCTTTGTTTGTTACTTGAAATGCAATCTTTATGACAAATGTCTTCACCTTTTTGATGAGATTTTTATATTCTCTCTTAGTTTTTCTCATGTCAGTGACTGACTTGCCTATTTCTATATCAAGGTGATAGTGTTTTAGTTATATTGAGCCCATACAATGTGTATTGCTACTTGATATGGTAAGCTCCCTTTTTGTCATTTGTATGTATCATTATTATTGGAGGTTTTTTCCAAATGATTCTATAGTCATATTACCAGAATAAATATACAAGGTCCTTGGGAAAAAACTTAGCAAAATTTATTGATCTTATAATCATGGCAGAATTGCTCTCCATTCACACTTGAGTCTGACCACATGGGAAGACCAAATATCTCCCCATCTGTTCTCAGTGCAGTTAGCTTTTACATCATTTAATATTTTTAACAAAAATTAGTCAACACTTTCTGTCCGAAATTTCTTTTTGCTTTTTTCCAACGTATAGATAGGTATGGTTATAGGCTTGTTTTCTTCTTCTTCATTTTTTAAAAAATCATTTTATTTTTAAAAAAGCAAAACAGAAAAAAAGGATAGAAATGATACAGAATTTAAAATAGTAGGGAATTAACAATAGTTAATATATTGCATGTTGTCTTAGAAGTAGTTATTCAGGTTACAACATCTAGGCACAAAAGTGATCAATCAAACAATGACAGCACAAACTTTTTTTTGGTGAACTAACATGGATTAGTAGTACAGTTATCTATCTTGCATACATATACATACGTACATTTATATGTATTTACCAACATATATATTCTTCTTTGTAATACAGTGGCGCCTCAATTCACAAACTTAATTCTTTCCATGATTCTGGTTGGAAACTGAATTGAATGAGAACAAAATCACATTTTCTCAGAAGGTCTACGTTGATCTTAGCCACTGGATTTGATTCAGTGTTTGTCCAATTCAATTTGTGACCAAAATCATGGAAGCAATTAAATTCATGAACCGAGGTGCCACTGTACCTGATCATCATTTATTACAGAATGCACTTTGTCTGCACTCAACTCATTCCAATCTACAGTCAAAAATCTTAGTTCTAATTCTCTGGGGAGATTATCAAACTCACTGCTGTAAGTCACAGGCCCTTGACTAATTGGGGAGTTACTGAAATGAAGGCAGAAAGTGTCCTGTTAGTTGAATCTAAATTACAGATAACTAATTTCATATAGCTGTGGCTTAGACCAAAGTTGAGGGATGAGAAGGAACTATTTGGGCACCAAAGGTATTTTCCTTCTACTTTCAAAACCTGTGTATGTTCTTTGGTTACACGTGAACCATGTACATGCCTCTCAGAATATCCCACAGTATTCTTAATTTACTTTAAAGTCTAGGAAGACACTATATGAAGTCTTCCTATACTTGCCCTTCTTTTCTCAGTATTGTTAAAAGGCTCTAATTCAAGCTATTGTTTGTAGCTATGCTAATTTTTTCTTCAGATTTGTTAAATTCTACACTCTGTGAATACATCATTCTGTAGATCTGGTTTGTCCAAGTCCTCTCCTTTATTCAGCCCTTTGAACATTTTCTAAACTCTCAGGGAAATGAGCCAAAGCTTATTTGAGTGTAATTTTAGGGCCATAGAGTATATGAATTTTTAACTTGGGAAAACATTGTCAAAACATATCTAAAATACATTGTAAAGATACTTATACCAAATTACATCTACATAAAATGATCATATTCATGCAAATTATCCTCAGCATTAGACATTTTTATACTTCATTTAATATTTAGAAGAATCATTTTTAAAACATTAGCTACTCTGGGAGTAATATTTTAAACCATCTGTGTTCCAAAATATTATTTATTTTCATCATTTTGATCTGCAAGTAGAAATTCAAATTTCAATTTATTGTTATTTAATTTCAAATTTTAAACACAATAACAGAGGATTTTGAATGTGCCTCATTGAGTGCATTTACCCTTTGAAATATTAACAAGAAATTTCATAAAAATATTATATTTGATTGAAAATTCTGCACTGAGCTCCTTTGAATAAAGCTTGCTATGTTTACAGAGTCAAAACAAACAATGAAGTTTGATATAAGGCAATAAATTTTGGAGTATATTGTCATACCATGAGTAGGATTGCTGAAGAATATTCAAAAACAGTGAAGCCTAATAAATTGTTATCTTATCTGGTACAGTAATGCCTCTGTTTATGAACACTTCTCTTTGTGAACAATTCAGTTTACAAATAGAAATGTATGACAAAATTTTCCTTACATTCTCGAATTCTACATGGGAAGATGAGCACAACCTCAAACATCTTCCCTGGACTCATGGAGTAAATTAAGTTTATGAACCAAGGCTCCCCTGTATTATCCATTATGTTTTGAAAGATCCGGTTTGAACATACTTTAATTTTCACACTTGAATGTGAACTCCTATTCCTGCAGTAGTCACTCTTGCTTTTTTTAAAGCACAGGAAGGATTCTTTGTTTTTGTCAAAGTGTTACATTAATTTTCTTTTTATGCATAAACACAAACACATGGGAAATAAGATTCCAGAAAATGAGGAGCTAATAAAACAAAATCAACCATAATTTTTATGTGTGAAACCCTGAAGTAGTCATGGGTTGTTGAATATAGGTCAGATTCTTGCTATAGAATTATATCCAGTGGCTCTGGGGTGGGGGCACTTAGTGATGACCCTGGGAGGACAAGAAGGTTCTGAGATGGCTGGGAGGTGCAGATCTTGCTGTTGCACTTGTGTTTTTATTCAGGGTTTCACTGTCTACTGAGGAAGAAACTCCACAGACCAGACTTGCTCTTGACTTAAAAGAAAGTTTGCAAACACTGAGACCTCCTGGGATCACAGAGGCTGAACTCACTAACTCCAGGTGCCCTGCACTGAGGATCCAATGTTCATAGCACTGTCTTTCCAATTTATTCCTGAACTTAAAATGGAGTAGAATTGTTTTAACTCTTTTGCCTCCCTTTACCAGCTATGAAAGTCAGCATGTGAATCAAGACTTGTGTCTCTGCTGACCTCATGACTTATCTTCTGGCCTCTAGAACTTGAAGATAAAACAGTTGCTGCTGCTTTAAGCCAGTTTATGGTAAATTTTTGCAGCAACCATAGAAAACTAATATGCAAGGGTTTATAGTCAGTTTTCTTAGCTGTATCTGCAACATTATTCCACACATTCACACACATTTGCATAGGTTTATATTTGTAAATTTCAGAGAGGAAAAGCATGAAGAGATATTTTTAAGGAATTGACTCAAGTGACTGAGGGGTTGGCAAGTTTGAAATCTTGTAGAAGATGGCACACTGCAAGTTCCAGGAGGAGTTAACGAGAATGCCTGGCCTCTGATGCTTGAAGGAAGAAAGCTGGAAACTTATGCAGGTTTTATTTATTGTTTTCTTTTTAAAGCACTTACTAATGTACAGAACAATGAATTGTGCAATGTTTTCATACATGTGTATACCGTACTTCGGCCATAACCTCTCCTCTTCACCATCCCTTGTCCTTCTGGCTTCCCTGAGTGCATCCCTCTACTCTAGTAATCTCTCTCCTACTTTCATGGCATCTTTCTTTATCTCTGGATTCCACTTACGAGAGTGGACATCTGACACTGTTCTTTCAGAGTCTTATGTTGGATTGAGTGATGTTGTGGAGATGAAAATATTGCTGTTAACCAGAAAAAACATGAAATTTTGTGTATTTATATATATGTATATATTATAATATATGATTATATCATTATATTTTGTTTCCTATCCCTATTCATAGAGAAAGGAATGGCATCTTTCATAAAAAGTTACTGACATGATAAACTCTTCTAGGTTTTATGTGACTAGAACTTTTCAGGAATCTCAGGACATGACAAGAAGACACTTGAGATAGGATGAGGCCACTCTAGAGATGCACAGTCTTTGTGCTGGTCTTCAAAAACCCTTCCACCTGCTTGGATTGGCCCCAAGCACTGACCGTGAAACCAACAATGCCCTTCCATGGCCCTGCTCTGTTCTAAGGTTCAGGCAGAGTTTCCACTCACTAAGAGAAAGTGTCTGGTTCATATACGACCCAAGATACACATCTAATGTAGAACCGAATAAAGCTCCTTCCTCCTAAGAGCATGAGAAAGCAGAAAAAATAGTGAAGGGTGGCCTCAGTCCACCAGTTCCCAACCTTTCCCATACTTACTCCTCTAAGTGCTGGTTTTCCTTGTCCTTGCTGAAGAAGAAGGAGATGTTAGGAAGGAGAACTGAGAGAGGACCTTCCTTCCCAAGGTCACGGGCAACTGGGGCTTCTGCCTCTCAAATCCTGCCAGGGGCTTCAGGAAAAAGCACCCTCTGCATGCCTCCAACACAGGGTCAAACGCATGCAGACATATTTATCTGCACTCTGAGATTATTTACAGGACAGAACTGAGTTTTGGTTATGGTCATCTGGAAAACTTAAAAATATAGTTGGTGAGTAGGTAAGTGTTTGCTATCATTTGAGTATAGCTTGTTTTCTCTCAGACGCATGTTAAAATTTAGCTAGAAAGATACTTAGAAGTGGGGACAGGTGGGATCTTTAGGTGGTGAACAGGACTCTATTCAGAAAGAGATCCAGACACGCATGTGATGAATGGGCCAGTGTGCCATCTTAGGAAGGATTCTGGTGTGAAAGCCTGTCTGGCCAGGTCTCTTTCTGGCTTTATCCTTTGCCATGCAATCTCTTGAACTGCTTCTCTGAGACTCTTCCTGGGAGAATGTCACCCCCAGGTATGCCACTTGGTCATACACCAGGATTGTGAGCCCAAATAAATGTATTTCTTTATAACTTACCCAATCTGTGATACAGTGTTATGAGCAACAGAAATGAACAGAAATTGTGTTTTACTACTGTGCTTGTTTTGTTTTCTACTTAAGTGAAGCTTATCAACAAATGTTGGTTACAGGGCCCGTGGTCTGGGCATCCCGCGGGAAGGAGGACAGACTCTCCACAGCACACTCCTCTGCAGAGTCAAATGTGATGGCTCAGCATTTCTTGAGCGCTAGACTCCAGAAGGGGAAAGAAGTCCTGTGTGGACTTAGGTGTACAATACTTTCTCTTTCTTTAAGGCTAAGAAGGACAGATTCTGCTTGCAATAGTTAAATCATCATCCATCAACCAGTTGCCTTTCTCATTCTTTTTTAGTATAAAAATTATAACCTTTAGGACTGTGTACATCAGAGGTGTTTATATTCATGCTTTGCAACCAATTCCACTACCTAACTGTAGAACATTTTTCTGTCTCTGTAAAGAATCCTCATGCCCATCAGAAGTGGGTCCCACTGACCCCCAGCCACCTCCTTTAAACATCAACTTACCTTTTGTTCTTGTGGATTCACCTTTTTTGGACATTTCACATAACTGGACACATGTGATATGTGATCTTTTTTTCTGACTTCTTTTATTCAACATAGTATTTTTAAGATTCTTTCATGTAATTGTTATAGATAAGTATTATATTATTTTATGGCTGAATAACATTTTCTTATTTTATCTGTTTGTCAGTTTATGGATAGAGATTTGTTCCCATTTTGAGGTTATATAAATAATGCTATGGAAGTTGTATACACATTTTTATTTAGGCAGATGTTTTCTCCTGTCTTACATATATAAGTAAATGCAGCATAGCTCAGTCATACCACAGTTGCATTTATAATTTTTGTGGAATTTTCAGGCCATTTTTCATTGCAGCTGACAGCATTTATTGTCGATAAGCAAGATTAGTTCCGTCTTTTCCTCTGTGGTTACACCCTTTCTTTGGTTTGCTTGCCTGTGTGTATGACCTCCCTCTCTCTCTCTCTCTCTCTCTCTCTCTCTCTCTCTCTCTCTCTCCCTATCTCTATCTCTATCTCTCTTTCTCTAAGACAATGGTGATACTTAGGACCCCTGAAGAAAATGACTTCCCAATCTTCCAATTCTTAATGAAATTGGCTTGACTTTTCCAGGTAAGGTGATAGTCACGTTCTGAAGATTACAATGTAGATGCATGCTTGGGTGCCATAATCAATATACTGCATCAAATATCAGCATACCAATATCATCTTTATAGGAATCTGTCCATTTTTTTCAGGTCATCAAATGTGTTGGCATACAATTATTCAAAGTATTTCCTTAGAGTCTTTTTTAATGGTTGAAAAGTCACTAGAAACATCCCATTTTCATTGCTTATTTTAATAATTCTAGCATATCAATTATGGCCGTTTTTGTAGGTTTTCGCATTGCTTACATGGAGGAACAGATTTCAGAAGCTCATTACTTTGCTCTCCAAAAGAGACTCTGAATAGCTGGCTTTCAAACATGAGATAACTCAGTTACCTCAATGTTACCTCTTTTGTGGATCTCTCTCTCAAGACGATCTATCTATCAGATGAAGAGCTCAGAGGGAAATCGCTTCCTGTGCAATTGTACATACCGTGCATATCGGAATGGAGACAAAGAGGACACCAGTGACTTGTGTAGACAGAGATGCTTCTCCTTTAAAAAATGTTGAAAATATGAAAAACATAAAATATTTTTAAGGTATTTTAATTTTAATTTTTTAGTAGGGCATATTAACTGTACAACCTTATGAGTTCAGTTTAATATTTCTATACATATACATGCACATAACATGCCCTGAACAAATTCAGCCACCTCTCCCATCCTTCCCAATCTCTAGTAATCCATAGTCTACTTTTAGGTAGACAATTTTACTGACTAATCTTCAGCTCTAGCTCCATTAGGGTAAAAGTCTATGTAATCATTTCTCCAATCCCTCCTTTATTTTCTCCTTAGCTGAGGAAATCCTTTTGTTAAAAATTCTGCAAAATATCTAAATTATGAAGAAAAGAAAGTTCCACATAGTATCTTAACATTTTCAGAAAGTAGAAGCAGACTTAACATCTACAAAGGCAAAGCTGCATTCACACAGGGAGGCTTTCGAAAACATGCCTCTTTATTCTTTTTTAATTCATCAGTTCAAAAGGTGCTGAAGAGAGATCATGGTTCCCTGTGGCATGAAATATACGCTTGGTATAGAAAGATTTAAACATCTGCTCTGGCCAACATTACAGTTATCCATTATTATTCTGTGTAATTTGTGGCAATTTTGGTAATGAAAATGTTTCCTGAGATAAACTTGTAGATGGGTGTCAAACAGTTCAACACTAAAGTCAATCTAGAAAAATGTCAGTAATTTCCAATGTGAATGTAGAGTTAAAACGTGGTCTTCCCTCACTCTATGGACAGTATCAGTCCAAAGAATCTTGTGTATGTGTGTGCATATGTGTGTTTACACATATATTTTACCCTCTAGTGTAGTAAAATATATTATTTAAATTTCTCTATTCAAATTTACAGGAAAACTCCTTCTTGGCTGTGTTAGTTGCTTTTCTCTCATTGCTGAGACAAGTACCTTCTAGCCAGAATTAAGGAAGGAAAGGTTTATTTACTTCACAGTTTGTGGAGGTTTTAGTCTGCAATTAACTGGCTCCAAGGCAGGGTGGCATGGCACCAGGACAACACTTCATAGCAGACAACAAAAACATTAAGAGCAAAGGCAGGCTACCTGCCCTAGGGTGGGTGTAGGGCTCATGCTGCCAATTCCAGCACTAGACAATGGACAATCACAAACTCTAGATTCAGCTGCTTCAGAAAAGCCCATCCCTCATGACCACAAGGCTTTGGGGGACATCCAGATACAAACCATAACATCAGTCCAAGTGTGGCTGCTGTACTTTCCTGGGAATTCACAGCTTTTCTGTTTGGTGGTTACATTTGGAAGGCCAACCCCAAGGCACAGAGACATGGAAGACGTGGGACCTGGCTATCGTGGGTCACTCTGCATTTCCATGCCTGTGCTTATCTCAGCGAGGTGAGGAACCAACCTAAGAAACTGCTTTTCTCAGCTGGCGTCCCCTCTCTGAAGAGAAGGCTGCAATTGTGCAGTCATACACCCATGTCAAGTGAGGTATTTTGGTATTTTGATTTGCTTGTGAGTTTTTAAGCTTCTTTTGAGAGAGAAAATGGACTCGGTTTAACAGGAGGCCTGGAGGACAGTGAACAGCAGATGTGAGCAGAGAAGGTGCTTTAGCTGCTTTGAGAGTTTTCAACAGAGAATTTGGTGTAATGCAAGCCAACTTTTGCAGGCTGAGCAGTTGCACAAGCCTGACCATCCTGCCTTTTAAAATGACTCTTTGGGCTTTTGCCAAGTTTTCATTATACAGCTGGTACAAGGTCAGCATTCTACTTCTTACCCTGCACAGGTGATTTTGGAAACAGTAGTGCATGGAACAAAGGTAGAGCTATGCAGGCAGATAAAGGCCATGTTTCCCTAATGCGATACATCTTATCATTGGCAAATGACAGAATGGACATGCTTGCAGAGAACAGATAATGCTGATGCCATCGATCCTGCCCAAAGCTTTCCAAATCATATGCCAATTGTTGTTTGTCATAATTCTTGCCCCATAAAATATTCCACACACTGTTACATTTTGACATCACAATAGTTGGTGTCATTGTTATTTCCATGGAAGGAAATGGATTCTAATTCCCACAGAACTTTGGGTTCTTGTTGTAGTTTCCTTGAGTTGTATCCACTCTATTATCTGAGTGGAGTGATTTATGAGTGGTGATTACACAATTATGAATATGAAAATCGCAGTGTGAAGGAGTGCAGGTGGCTTGTCCCTGAGAAAATATCTTGGATGGAGGAGAAGATTGGCTAGGCTAGTAGACGCAGATAGATCTCAGACAGGTTTATAAAATAGGTGAAAATGCTTCAGAATAAAGGCCAGGACAGGGGAATGGGGAAATCTGGTAAGGATGACCAACAAGATGATCTGTTACAGAGAAAAAAAATCCTCAATATTTTACATATGCCTTTGCCCAAATAAAAACAAAACAAAGCAAACAAGCAACTCCTACTTTGTTCCTAGGTCACAATCTCATCATGTAGGCCTTTGTTACAGCTCCTCTGCCTGGGCATGCTCTGCTGCTCCTAAAGAGTGCCATGCCACTGCTTCCCTGGGACCTCCCTGGCTCTCCGTTTTGCCTCAGCCTGCCACATCTTAGTGCTAAGTCATACCTCTCTCTGATCTGGCCTCCACTCCCCATGACTGGGGCACACAGGGATGACAAAATTTTATAACTTTGATAAGAAATAGCTTTGCTCAAAAGGATGCCTCTGTGTCCAGCTTCACAAGGAAAAACCTAGCTAAGAAAGAAATGGGAAAATAACTTTAATGGTAGAAAATGCTCTAGCACTTTTGTTATTTTTCATCCATTGGAAGAACAGAAATTCACATCTCTAAGGGAAATGTTCAGAATGACTTAAACACAAAGAACACTGCTGGTCCTATGACAGATGATTTTTTAAGGGGAGGATAGTGGAAAATAAAGCGCTCTGTTGAAGAGCAGACAAAATAATGTTAATTGATATATTCCTTAGCTGACTGTGTGAATCCTTGATCACAGGCCACCAAAAATATGCAGAGCTAGTGCTTATCCATCTCCAAACAAGTATGCCATCTGCCTCAAAAGTCCCCTGGCTTTGGTTCAACGTAATTCAGACATAACTTGCACTCAGCTTATTAAAGTATCCCAAAGTTCATTGTTCTGCAGACACCTACAGGAGAATAGCAAATGGCAGCCCTGCGTGTATGAGCTAAGTATGAGCTAAGACATAGGTGAGCTTCCTGTGAAAATGAATTTCCCAAGATGTGCCACCCCTTTCCCATGCCACTCCAGACAGTAGATTTCCAAAGTAAGTATCAAAATCCTCAAACTATTCCTGAGACTCTCCTTCAGATGTCCCTAAAGCAGAAAAAACTGAGTTGAGCTTCCCAAGTCTCAGGTTGTGGGTGGGAATTTGAGCTCCAATTTAGCGACTTATTTCATCTGTGATCACTTTCAAATTAGTGATGCAATACTTCTATAGTTCTTTACCTTTATACAGAAAAC
This sequence comes from Dasyprocta punctata, assembly GCA_004363535.1. Classification (NCBI taxonomy): domain Eukaryota; kingdom Metazoa; phylum Chordata; class Mammalia; order Rodentia; family Dasyproctidae; genus Dasyprocta; species Dasyprocta punctata. The sequence goes on from RJWM01001247.1 coordinate 68,681, forward strand.
CATACTTTCTAAACATTCTGAATGCTGAGATGAGATATATTTTCACATTTGTCCCCAACTGTAATACAGTGATACCAGGGGACAACTTGAAATCCAGCCAAAATGTCAACCACAAAACTGACTTCCTGTAACAATGTAGATTACCCTTACTCAAGATCTCCATGGCAAAAAATCTTACTGAGCCCACAGAAATATCTCCTGTAGCAGAAATTCCTATAATGTTTTCCACCTTGTTTTAATTCTATACCTGCCAAATAAAGAATTGTATAGGTGGCTAGCCCCTAAAACAAATATTCCAGATAAAGAAAGTTTAGTCAAGTAGATAGACACAGAGTTTTTTGAAATAAAATGTGCCAAAGTTACTGTATACTATTGTTTTCCCCAAAGCCAATGTGATATTTATTTGTGGGGTTTATTCATGGAATTTTAAAAACATATGTTGGACTTTAAACCATTGTGTTTAACTCTAATTTTGGTTGAAACAAGAAAACACTTTCTCTTTGTGGCTGAGATTGGAAACCTGTAGTTCAACATGGATAGGCATAAGGATTTGGACCTAATGCATCATGAGATTTGAATGATGACAATCATAAATTTCTCTTTAAAAAGAATGATTAAACTTTTATTGATAAATAAACCTAACTAGTATCTCAAAATGGAAATGATTTCCAGCCAGAAATTCTTTAACACAAAGATTTCCATTGGGGCCTGAATACAGTAAGCCAGACAGAGTCTACCACTGTCTGTATGGAGCTAAGCTCTTTTTGGGGGACTCCTCTCCACACCCCTGTCTTTGGTGGTCATGCATTACCAAGAAACATCCCTCATCAAGGATCTGGATCATTCAGAATTTCTCACTGCTCATCTTTCACATGGAAACGATGAAATCCCACATCATGTGGAATTGTCATGAAAAGAAAATAAGATAACTTGGGAGCTGAAGCTTTGCAAACCCAAGGACTTTCCTCTCAGACATTTAGGGCATGTGTTTGCCCTTAATTCAGTGCCTATGTCTTGAACATGCTGACATTTATTAAAAGAAATATAACCAGTTTGTAATTCTCATGTTTCTTTCCTCCACCATCTACATGTATGCTTAAAAAGCTAGGCATTTCAGATAGAAATAGCAATACACTTGGTTTGTTAAAAAAGCAATTTTTACCTTTCCAGTGTCTTTGAATTTCAAATCTCCCAAAACACTAAACTTGAAAAAAAAGATGCATTGACTATTACAGAAAAAAAAAACTCAATATCTGCATAGATAATTTTCCCTTTTTCTATAGTATTTTCCTTAAAGAATTAGTGTGGGTCTCTGTTTTAAGAGATCTGCTTCAAAAGATTGTGGAATATCAGCACTTCTCAAACTTAGGATCACAGGCTGCCAGATGAATATGAGTTAAATTCCTGAAGTTTATCCAGCAGGTAATATAGCATAAAAAACAGAAAAAACACAATGAGACTCTGAGGCCTTCTGTGTGCTCAGGGTCTCTCTGCATCTGTGCTGCTGATTAGCTCTGTGACCCAGGGCAGAGCATCAGACCTCTGTGCTTCATCTACTCAGCAAAGTATCCACATCCCAGGGTCCTTTTTCAGCTGAAAGTGTTAGGGCAAATGAAGCAGAGTAGACCTTACCAACAGATGGTTGATCCATATCATCAGGATGAGCCCCTGATAAATTCATCCTCCCACTTTATGTTCTCTATAATAATCAGCTTTCCCATTGCTGGACAAAATACCTGACTTCCATGACTTAAAGCAGGGGCAGTTTATTTGATTCAAGGTTTCAAAGGTTTCACTTAATGATTTGCTGGTGTCTTGGTTATGTTTCACTCATTGCTGAGACAGAATACCAGATGCTCAAAATTAGGGAAGGAAAGGTTTATTTCTTATAGTTCTTGTGTGGTTTCAGTCCATACTTAGTTGACTCCAAGGCAGCATGGCGTGGCAGAGCAGCCCTTCATGGTGGCCGCCAAATAGCAAGGTGCGATGGAACAGAGAAAGGAAGAGCAAGAGAGAGAGAGATCTGCCTTCCTCTCACCCTTAGGCTGTATGTCAGCTCCACCCCTGGGTGGGCACAGCACTCACACCACCAATCCCAGAGCTACATAACAACCCAATCATGAGTGCCAGAGTCAGCCCTGTATAAATTACATGAGGACTTGGAGGGACACAGCCAATACAGCTGGTTCCAAGAGAGAAAGATTACACCCAAGGGTGTAGTAGACCAGAGTTACTCACTTTCTGCTGGATGGATAGCTCAGCAGGAAAATGGTACAGGCAAGAGATATACCTTCCAAAGGCATACTGTCAGTGGCCCCTTCTAACTGGGCCTCATCTTCTTACAGCACAATTGTCTGTGGACACAAGTGAATTAATTCACTGATGAGTAAAATGTCGCTATGTTTCAATCATCTTTCTGTGAGACTCATAGTTCATAGCCGACAATTGCAATTTATGATCACAGTGCAGTCCTTGCCAACTTGACACCAAAACACATCTCCTTAAATCACATTTAATTGTCAAATACAGACAATAGCAAAGTCATAATTCTGGCTGACATTATTTAACAATCCTTCACATAACTGAAAATAACCTAATCCAATCTCTAAAGTTTCAACAGTTCCAGCATTTCTGAAAAATTCCAAGTCAAAATCTCCTCTGATACTCAAAGCAAATGCACACTTCCAACTTCTATAAAATTCAGAAGTCAAGTTACTTTTTCCTAAAATATAGTGGCACAGGTTAAACTGTCCCTGTCCAAAGTAGAGACATACAGGGCTAAACATTTGGCCTACAGTATGACCCAAACCCAGCAGGACAAACATGAAGTCCTGCAGCTCCATGCCCAACATGCAGGGCACATGGTGTGAGATACGTGTTCCAAAGGGCTTGGGCAGCCCCACTCTTACTGCCATGCTGAATCCAACCCACATAGCCTCTTCTTAGTCTGGCTGTTGTCCCCACTTGCTGCTTCCCCCAGATCTCACACATTCCTGGCATTACTGACTGTGCCATTGCACCTCTGGCATCAACCCCATACCTCCACACACCCAATTCTCAGGTGCTCCTGGAAGGGACCCTGACAAACCTGCCCCATGCTGTAGCATCCTTGAGAACCATCATCAAGTGGAGGATGCTGGTGGCAGCACGAGCAGTAGCTAGGACACTTAAACCACATCTGTCATGGCCTCTGAGTGTCTAGAGGGCTGAGCACAGTGAAATGAATTTTGGAACCAGTTCCCTGCCCATCCTTTCTTCAGGAGGAGACTCACGAGTTCTCAAATGAAAGGTTTGCACTTCTGTGTCTTTGAGCCTGTGACTGGTGGGTCCTTGCCAACTTTGGAGATTTACTCAGCCATCTTTATTCTTGTCTTCACTCAAATGACTTTATTTCTTTAAAATCTCCAATATCCACACTTTCTTTGGCACCAACTTAATATGTGGTATTTTTCATAACAAAAATTTAAGATTTTGAAATCTGTCAATTCTACGCTTCTGTCCTAATTGTCATCTGACTATCAGCAACCAGCAGCACCCATTCCACTGCTTGAATGTTGGGCTGCCTTGAAATGTCCTCTGTCATATCAGTTGATTCACTGCATCTAAAGTTATTCTCCAACAAAGTCTCCACCTATGGCAAAATGTAGACAGATTTTTTTTTTTTTTTTTTTTTTTTGCGGCACCGGGGATTGAACTCACAACCTCGCACCTGCCAGGGCAGGCGCTTAAGGCACTGAGCCAAACTCCCGGCCCTGGTTTTTTGAGGCAGGGTCGCACTATGTAGCTCAGGCCGGCCTTGCGCTTGCGTTGTAGCCCAAGCCGGCCTCGAACTCACAATGCTCCGCCTACCTCAGCCTCCCGAGTGCTGGGATTAAAGGCGTGCGCCACCACGCCCGGCTGAGCACAGCCTTTTCTATCCATAATCCTATAGTCATTCTTGTCTTAGCTTCCACCAGAACTGCTGAGACCATTCAACCTGATAAGTCAACTTCACTGGATGAATAAATGCCTAGCAGATTAGTAAAGCACTCTTCTGCATGTGTCTAAGATAAAGCAAAGATAAAGCAAACTGAGAGAGAAGACCCGCTCTGATAGTGGATGGGGCCACATGATAGGCTTGCAGTCCCCACGGAACGGAAAAGAAGAACGGAAAGAAGGGGTAAGTCAGTCTATGATTGAAAAGTTCTATTCTACTTGATCAGGGCTGTCTCTTCCTACTGCCATTGCCTGTGCATGTCAGATCAGCTTATTTAGCCTTTCAAGGCAGATTCATCCCAGCAACTCACCAGTGAGCTTCCAGATCTCCAGTCCCAGACTGGCCCTCTCTTGATCCTTTTCTTTCCTGCAGCTTCCAGCTTCATAGATTGACCAGCTTCAATATCATCATGTGGGTGCCCATTATTTGTTAACCCTCTGATCTCCTTTTCTAGGCTCAGCTTCCTAAATGCTGAAACTGTGATGTTTGTCGTTTTGTCCTTGGTACACGTAGTTCAAGAGATGCCAAGTTGATGGCTGTTTAGCCAAGAAACTAGTGAGTGGGGCCATCTCGACTGGAACTTCCATTGGCTTCATGATCCAGAACAAACTCATGAGCCTCCCACAGACAACGCACCACACCACCTGCCCCCCACAACACAGGTGAGGACTCTCCAGGGACAATGATCTGTGTTTTGTTTCAAGACCAGCTGCTCTGTTTTCAGTTTCCCCATCTCTCTGCTCCCCTTTTTACATGTGCTTATATTTTCCTGTCACTATTATGCACATTCTTCCAAAACAGTTACTTAGTTTAGTAAAATACATCTATGTAAATAACACCTATTTCTTTAACAGGTCCTACCTCCCCACCCCCGCCCTGTACTGGATTGCTGCCTCCAGTTCCTAAGGCAGTCTATATACATTTTAGGGGGAAAAAAATCTCTTTCATTCCCTAGATATTGATGGTTTTCTGGGGGAAAAATTCCTCACACACTTCCATAGATTGAGGCCCTTTGCAATACTGTTCCTGAATTTGGATCTCTTCCTGTAATTCACCATGTTAATCTATAATCAATAACAGGGATAGCACATGCCTGTGACAGAAACAAAAACGAACCAAATTAGCTGAGCAGTCAGTAACCCCACTGGGCAAACCCCGGGGGTGTAATAAGTTTAGACAGATGATTGACTACTCTTTTTAATTCTGCTTAAATCATCTTCAATTAGACTTGGTATATTTTCAGCAAATATTAGAGGCTAGAAGACAGCCAGATACATGTTCAAAACAAATTATCAAATGAATGAATGCAAATAAGGTAAAATTATCCTTGAAAATCCCAGAAGACACACTTTAATGATAAATGTGACACTTTAAAAGCATATTGTCACTTATTGAAATAGAACCTTGAAATTTCCATTTATTTTTGAAAATCTAGAAAAAGGGTAATATATTTAATTTTTGGAATAACCCGTGAATGTAAAATTTTTGTCAATTTTCATCTACTTTTCCAAGGCAATTGTTTTCTGGTAACAGCAATGCTGTATGATACCAAGGGAAATTAAAGGATCAGTCATTGTTTGTCCAAAAACACAGCTATTGGGAAAAGGGCGGGGGGGGGGGGGGGGTGGCATGTGGCAGCCCGTGTGTTTTCAAAGGTCACAAAACCACATAAGGGGGAAAGCAACTCACTCTCACACAACCAGAAACCAGGGTTAGTATTCTTCTTCTTAGCAATTTATTGATCCTCAGGTCAAGTTATAATGGTTAGTTTACTCTCAACACTGAAGTTATTGTTCAGTGAATATCCAGTTTTTTTGTTTGTTTTTAAATAGGCATTAATTTTAAATTACTTTGAAGGTCAAAAAAGAGTATAACTCAGAGGTGACCGAATTTAACAACCTTGAAGAAAGTAATCAATAGCACATGCGCTTCTTATTCCATGGGCAAAAACAAACATACGATTTGCAAATTGCCAGCAAGCAATCAGTGAGCTGTGCTTTTAATGTTTGCAGCACATGTTGTCTAAAAAATCAATCTTCCCTCTACTTATTGGTTTTTTTACTGGAAAACATCTGCATGATTAAAAAGTAGCTGGGACAGACACAGTGAACAAATGTTTACAGAACTTTCCCCAGCATGTAAAATAATCTACACAAACAATGTTGTAGGGATTTTTAAAAAGGAAAAAGCCAAAACTTTCTAGGCTGATGCCCCCTTTTCCCCACAATATGAAAGTAAATTTAAAAATAATTACCCTGACTTGCCTTTGTTTTGAAATACATATGCCCAAGTACTTTTCCTCATTCTTCCTCTGCCATTTTCCAAATTAATGTTTCTCTTATTAATTTCAAAGTGAGGTCTTGATTTTTGTGGCTAATTTAAATCTTCTGTCTTTAGACAGGGTATGAGAAAACAAATATCATCAGTCGACACCATGAATACAACCTCTCCTTATAAACAAGTGTATAATAATTTTACATGTATTGGTAGCAGAAACTGATTTTTTCCAGGATATTCTTGCTTGAACATTTCTGAAATCCAAAGGTTGGGCAAAAAATGGAAATTTGCAATCTAGAAAACACAGCAAATCAGATTTAGAAAATATAATACAATAATTAAAGGAAATGATAGTAAAATTAATTATGAAAAATCTGTACAGTTTTAATCTTTTAAATTCCAGGTTACTTCTGAATGTGTTGAAGGGATACAGCAATCAAAATATGAACAAGTAAAAAATTCTAAAATATCTTGCGTGACAATTTAGTATGCAGGTTGTGAGAATTCTTTGTTGTCAATTTTCCTAATGCACTCTCTGGAAGCAGGAAATGACAGTTGTTGAGACTACATACATATTGCATTTTCTGCTCAGTGTGTGGGAGCTGGTTTTAAAGAGTTTTCCTGCTGCCTTGGTTTGCTAGGGCTGCCGTCACAGAGTATCACAGATTAGGTGACCTTAAGAGCAGAAATTAATTTTCTCCTAGTTGTAGAGGACAGAAGTCTGAGGTCGGGTTACTGGCCCGGTTGGTTTTTTCTGAGGCTCCTCTCCTGGGCGCCTGGATTGCTGTCTGCTCTCCCCATCTTCACGCGGTTTTCCATGCACGTGTGTATATTTTCTCCAAATATCTTCACAATCTGTTACTGGGTGTTGAGACTTCAATATATAAACTTTAGAGAGACATAATTCACCCTGTAACTGACAGGTTTTTCCTCATGTATGAGCTCCCTTTGGCGCTGGACAGCGCCCCCTTGTGTTCTTTTCGCAAACTCTGAAGTCAAACCTCCCGCTATTTGCGCATGCTCAAAGGCTCTTCCTATCAGCTGTCCGTACGTCATTTCTCCCGTCCTTTAACCCTTTAAGCTCCGCCCCTGTGAAGTTCCAAATAAAATGCCCGCGGTTTTTCCTGAAGCTTCTGAAGGGTGTCTGCATCTCTTCAGCAGCCTTCCGGTGCCCTGAATAAAGACCTGTTTCCTTTCCACCTGTTATCTCTCTTTTCTCTCTCACCCCCTGAGAAACCAAATAACATTTAGTAGGATCATAATTTCTAATTCTTTTTCCTTAACATAGTACTTGTTTAAGATGTACGAAGCCATGTTTATGCATAGGGAAATGAGCAGTATAGTCAAACATATTAATTTATCTGTCACTTTGCTGTTACCTTAATTTTTGGAGATTAGATCACCTATGTATCTACTCTCGGTAAACTTCCGGTGCATGATGTAGTACGTAAGGACTATCCTCACGGGAAATTAGGTCTCTAGACTCAGGAGTCCTACGCAAAGGCAACTTGGTCTTCTCTGACTTTCTTGTCTTCGTCTCCTCCATGCCCTCGCCCCCGATCACCGTCTTTCCTCTCTTCCTAGGACATTTGTTTCCTTTATCTCCATCACTGGGCGTGTGCATTGATGAAAATTTAATTGGTCAATTTTAATGTGATGAAAGTAGAACTAAACATAGAATCTGTAAGTTACTTAAAAGAAAACGGCAAAACTACAAACTGCAGTGACAGGGCTATGCAATAATTTTCGTAAGGATAATGAATATTAAAAATAGAATCTGCTGGAATTGGCAATGTGGCATATTGGTAGAGCTTGTGCTAAGTATGAAAGTAGCCCTGAGTTTGATCCCTAGCACCCAATCAAAATTGAATCTGTTTCAATATTTTCATAGATTTGATGCCAACTTCCTTGGCTTTTTCATCAATATTTATAAGCATGGTATTATTTATCTTTACCCTGTTAGTTCAGTAACAGATACAGAGTAGACAGTGGTAGTATGTAATCTTAGTCACACAAAAAGTACTAGAAATGCAAGGTAGTGTTTCAACACATGGAATGCTATTACAAAAAACTATTAAATATACTAGTTGATTTAACTTGACATAAAGACATATTTAATTACTATAATCCATACTATGGCAGGAAGATATTTTACTGGTTTAATCCTATGTAACAATTTAGAATATTAAGGAACTCTTCTAGTAATCTAGTTCATCTCTTTTTTTTTTTTTTTTGCGGCACCGGGGATTGAACTCACAGCCTTGCACCTGCCAGGGCAGGCGCTTAAGCCACTGAGCCAAACTCCCGGCCCCTAGTTCATCTCTTGAAGAAGCAGTTGATTTGTCACATGTCTTATGTTGGTTTATTTCTTAAGTCTTTATCATTTCTGCAAAAAGAAGAAACATTGAAAATACATTATAAAGAAAGCATAAAAAGGAGCCTGGAGCTCTATCTGTGTTTCCGTGTATAATTAAAAGCATAAGAATCTTCAAAGATAAGAAAAAAGCAATTGACTGCACAGTCAGGGTGATCAAATGCACAGGATTGATGACGGGGAATTCTGGAGCTGTAGACAGACAGACCTGTTCAGACAGGCAGCACAGGACCTCCCCAGGCCCAGCTTTTAAACTCTGGCACGTGGAAGAGGAAAAATGAGTCCATAAAAGAAGTTGCAGAGCAGAATACATATCTGCCTTTGCACACACACACAAATAGAATCACCAGGTGTCATACGAAGAAATCTCAGGCGTCACACATAGCAGCCTGGCCCTGGCCCTCCGGCTCTATGCTGCGGCCATCTCCGCTGAGTGCGTTCAGAGAACTGCATCAGCTTGGTACCGGGAGGTGTGACAGTGACCATCGCCATTTCCCATGTCTTCAGCTTCTTTGCTAAATTGTTTACTTGTGGCTGCTTAACACATTATTACACGCTTGGGAACTTAGAACAATGTAGATTTCTTTGCTTCTCTTCTGTAAGAGGAAATGAGTATTCGAGAACAAGAAGAACAGGAGATAATGCAGTCTAATTAAATTTATCTTTCCAAAACACTAAATATTTTGCAAGTAATTAGTTACAGGTGAAATTGTAAAAAATGTCAACATCTAAGTCATGTGATACTAAAAATAAGTAGAGAGACATAAAATGATTTCCAGCACTTGGGACTAATTTAATACCAATGTGTGAATTAAGAAATAATTTTATAAATCTAGAAAAAAAAATTTCCCCTTCAAACTTCCTACACTATTAAAATATGATTTTTCATTTGTCTTCATGATTAACAGTCTTTTGCATTTAATCCAATGTTTTTTGTCCTGAGAGGGATTCCTTGGGGAGTGAATTCGGGTAAGAAACAGGCACCCCTCACTTCGCCTGTCTAAACTTATTTTCTGCTTGGATACCCACTGATACCTGCCCCTTTCAGTGTCCACGAAAATTAATTACTGAATCCCCGAAAGCCACAGACTTGTGCTTTAGTCTGGGCCTAAGACAACCCCTCCATGATGTCCCACCCTTCATAGTCCCACTATGTGCTTTTTGGGCACTTCAGGAACTAAGCCTCGTAGAGATAGAGCCTTAAGTAACTCTGACAAATAAAACCCTGAAAGTATTGAGGCAAAGAATAGAGAAAAATCAAAGAAATAGGTCAGAATGACCAAAACCAGATTCTCACTTAACTTTGACTATAGGCTTTTAAAAAAAATACAAAGATATTCAATGAAGTGAAAAATCTTTCTAAAATGGTACAAGAAAAACAACTCTCTGTGTAGATGAAATTAACCTTAAAGTCTATCTTACACCATTTACATGAAAGTCAACTTTAAGTGGATAAAGTCAATCTAGACATGAAAGGTAAAAATTAAAACTTTTTGTAAGAAAGCATATGTGGTCATTTTTGAACATGGGAATAGACAATTTTTTCTTACAAAAATTGCTAACTGTATCTTTTTGGAGAAAGGATAATTGGATTTTATAAAAATTAAGCAGTGTTTGTCTTTGAAAAACATTTAACATACTAAAGACAAGCCAGTCATTCTGGCAGAAATATTTGCAAAACATATCTTGGGTAAATAAAGTGTGTCCAGTGCAATGAAATGATTTTGACTATTCAAAAATGGAGAGATAAACAATTGGCTCTGTCTACACATTGTAAGCAAGATATTTGGGGTATACATTCCACCAAAAATACATACGTGAGTGGCCAGGAAGAGTATGAGATGAGGCTTAGCAACTTTTACTGGCAAATACAAATTAAAACCACAGTAATAAAGAGTCATTATATAACTCATTAGAGTGGTTAAAGTTAAAAAGAGTGACACATGTGTTCATATGTTGGTGAGGATAAGAAACAAAGGGAATTCTCATACAGTGCTGATGGCAATGTACTGATACAACTTGGAAAAACAGTTTGAAAGTTTCTTGCAAAGTTAAAAATGTACATACCATATGTTCACTATGTCATTCTCCTCAATATTATTTATTCAGGAGAAGCAAAAACATATGGCCACAAAACACCTGTTTGTAAATATTCATAATATATTTCCTTACTGTAGTCTAGAAAATAATTGTAATGTCCATCAACTAGTAAGTAGATTTTGGTGTATTCATACAGTAATCTCAGTAGTAAAAACTTACTACTGATACTTACCAAAGAGTAGGTGGATTTCACAATCATTGTTTAATTTAGAGAACATTTCTCAAAATGATTTGCATGATAATAACCATCAACTGATATCAGAATAGGCCAAACCTGAAAATCACCCCCAAATATTGTCCATAAGAGAATGGATAGACAAACTGTGACTTATAAAGTCAATGGATTACTTAGAAGTTTCAAAAAAATTTTTTTTCTCATATGTGAAGCAACATAGATGCATTTCATTGAGAAATACTAAGTAAAAACTTCCAACTATAAACAAGTTTACATTGTATGATTTCACATAAACAGAACTACCTTACAGTGAAAAAGTCAGTAGAGCCACTGCCTCTGCTAGTGGGTGTGGGTGGAAAGAAACCAGAGAGAATTTGGTGTGAAGACAGAAAAGTTCCTTAGGATAGAGGAAGGGGTGGGGGGTGGGACACATCAGGATCTGCTTGATAACATGTGCACTTAGATGAGTCCGCTTCAGTGTACTAAGTTTTTACCTCAACAAAGAAAGTATGAAGAATACGAGTTATGTTGCAAAGATTGGGAGAATAATAATAGCATTGTATGGCTGAAACAGCATGTGTGCAATATTTGAAATTAGTACCACCAAAAATCCTTGGGAAGTGAGCAACTTCCTACACGTACACCTTCCATCTTTGCTATACTGTGATAAACTCAGTCCATTTCCACCTCTGCCCACTCTGTCCCTTTTCTTTGGAACGCTGGCTATTGCCTTCCTCCTCTCCTGTCCACCAAAATCCACTTCATCATGACCTGCCTCACCTTTAATCCCAGCACTTGGGAGGCTGAGGTAGGAGGAGCGTTGTGAGTTCCAGGCCAGCTTGGGCTACACTGTGAGCAAGGCCAGCCTGAGCAACATAGTGCGTGCGACCCTGCCTCAAAAAAAAACTAGGGTCAGGTGTTTGGCTCAGCAGCTTATGTGCCTGCCTGATAGGCTTGAGGTTGTGGGTTCGATCCCCCGTGCCACAAAAAAAAAAAAAAAAAAAAAAGACCTGCCTCATATCCTCTCCCAGATCCGTTCTCAGATCGATGTCCTGATGAACCCTCAAGCAAGCACTGTCATCCCCTGTGCAGTATTTGCCCTCGAAGAAGGTATTTAGATCCAGCTTTCTCTTTTGTTACTTTGGTGTTGTTAACAACGTGGTTAATTTATGGAGGCTGGCCATATACCAAAAACTGTTTAATGCAGAAACTATTTGTGGTGTAGATACTATTCATGTATCTATTTTATTTTTAAAGGTGTAATTCTGTTTTTCCATTTTTATTATCTCACGTGTGCATTACATAATAGTTACATCCATTGTGTCCTTTCCTACTTTATAAGGGTGCACATTCTCCATCATCCGCTTGTGGGGCTTTTCTCTGCCTGAATTCTTCACAGTGCTTGTGTGGGCTAAACACATGACAGAAAGTTGAGACAAGTATTTTCTGAATAAGTCAAATAAATGCGACAAGCAGTCCTGCTCATTTTCCGTGGTTATTTGCTAAGATAGATTTTGTCACGTGTCACACTTGCTGAATTGCTGCACTCACTTCCTGTCTGTCATAGTCCCTGAGTTTGTCACCTGACTCCTGCCTGGTCCCACATGGGACCCTCCTGCCTGATGTTTCCAGTATGCTCCATGTCATCTCGCAAAGCTGCTTGCTTTCTGTGTATTCCACAGATTGTTTTTCTGAGCAGAGAAAAATCCTGGTGCAGAGGTTTCCAACTGAGTGAACAAATAGCAGGTAAATCAATTTATAACCCTACAACTCAGAGAAAAATGTGACTTTGAGTGGTTGCCCAAAGGAAGACTCCAATGCACCTGACTTTAGCCGCCTCATGGAATACCACCGTGAATCATCCCCTCGGATCTCAGAAAGCACCAGTTGCGTGTTCCAACATGTGGCTCTCACAGTAACACACACTGTGCATGAGATAAAAGGAGCAGCATGGATTAGAGATCACCACAAAATTGAGGCAGGATTGTGAAAATAAAACACAAAATGTAGCCTGGTGTTTGTTAGAAGCCTGGAATGCAGGTAGGATATGTTCCTTTTGATTGCATTACTGAAGGCAACATGCTAGCTCAAGCAGATCAACTCAAGGTCACTGCCTGTTCTAACTGCACAGGCTTAGCAAAGCCCCAGCACATTCTCTTATGATCCAGTTCATCGAAACACAGGCAAAACAAGCCAGTAATGAGCACCATCAAGACCCAGGGTCAAATGTCTGGTCAAGAAATGCCACAGTTGTGAGCCCCAGTGTATCTATGATGTAGACAAAGCACATTGCTATGACTTCTGGCAAAATGAATGCTGACCTATTTCTGCAGTAAGGAAAAATAATGCAATTAAAATGTAGTAGATTAAAACTTTCTGGAGGTGAGGAGTATAAATTTGAACTCATAAATCAACGTTCATTCCACTAGAAATGGAAACGATCTGCTTTACAATGACTAGAAAAATGAGACCTTACAGTTTTGAGCTAAAACATTGTAATAAAATTTTTCAAAGTTTCAAAGAGAGCAAATTTTTATCTGCCATTAGTTGTATGTCTAATTATAATTTACTCATTAAAAATTTACTGATTAAAAATTAAAATAGATTATTCCAGATCATCCTTGATCTTTTCAGAGTGTGTAACTTAATAAATTTGTTTTAAATAAGGAGAGAAATGCTGGCTAAACTCTCTTTAATTTGTATTGCTCATTAGACAAACTTTGTGGCTAACTTATAAGCCAGTAGGGCAAGGGTTAATATTATATATTGAGAATACAAGAGAAGAAGACTAATTCATTGTAACTTACAAGTCATAACATCATTTAAACCAATACTTATAATGGTGCCAAAATCTCTAGAGCCTTCCACTTTTTAATTGATCTTTAAATTCTCTTTCCAGTTAAATAGGGTGATAGATGGAATGAAATAAAAGGTTTGGAGAACAGGATGTATTTTTGCATTTAATGTAATTTGAAGTACAGACACCCCAGATTTACCAGCTGCCACTATTATTTTCCTGAAATCAAACACATCACATACTTGAAAAACATGGTATTGTACTGTTGGATAAAACTCAAAAACAATTATCCAAAAAGCACACAGTTCTAGACTACACAGCAGTAAAATGCACAGATTTCTCTCTTTCTGGGTCTTACGTGAGATGTCAAAGTAGTGTACACAGAGGAGAAGGATTACAGTTCACACCCTCAGTCATCTCACCTACAGAAGCAGTCTTTAATAAAGACAGGAGCTGAAGACTACAGTTGCTGTAACTGTTTCTTGTTAGGTTTTTATCACTCTAAATCTACATCTTTTTAAACTATCTTACATCTCTAGAAGGATGCTTGCAATTCAAACACTTTGTTAAAGTGCGTTGTGACTCCTGGGATGTCCTCTTCCTGTGCATCCAAATCTTACTCTTCTTATAAAGATGACGTCATGTTGGATGAAGGCCCCTTCTATTGCACCACAGGAACCTGATTACATCTGCAAAGACTCTCCTTCCAATGAAATCCCATTTACAGATATTGGAATTCAGATTTTCTTTTTCATTTTTATTTATTTTCTTTTTACTTTTTTTTATTTAAGAGAAAAAAGACACAGAAAAGAAAAACAAAAAGCAAAAGAAGCAAACAACAACAGCAAGCCCAGTACAAAAACAATACAGACTACAAAGCAAGATGATAGAAATTTGACAATGGTTGTAATATTGCAAATTGTTACCTTCAAAAGGGTTGTTTAGATTAACAGATATAGACATGTAAAATTGATCTAATCATATGAGTATTTTGTTATTTAAGAAAAAAGAAGACACACAAGAAAGACAAAAAGCAAAAGAGACAAACAAACGACTAGAGTAAATGCACAACAGTAACATCACAGGTCTACAAAACAGGATGATAGAAACTTGACAATGGTTGCAATATTGCGTATCGCTATCTTCAAAATGGTTGTTTACATTAACAGCTACAGGCATGTAAAATTGATCTGATCATATGAGTATTAACTGTTCTTTCTCAATAACTAATACATTCAGCAGTATGCTCCTTTTAGTTATCTTACACACACACACACACATATATATATATACATATATATATATATATGTATATATATATATACACAGATTTACATCGTTTCCTTTTCTCTTCCCTCTTTCCCCCTTTTCCTTTCCCCATTACTTTTGCTCTTCGAGCTGTTTTTTGCCCTTACGTAGTATTTATTATAGATTTTGGATCATATACACTTTCTCAGTTTCTTACACTAGGAAGACAATACGGTATTTACACATGTGGGCTTGATTTATCTCTCTTATGAGTATGGTCTCAAGTTGTGTCCATTTACCCATAAAAGTCTCAATGCAATCTTTCTTAATAGCTGAGTAGTACTCCATTGTATAAAAATACCACATCTTTTTTTTCCATTCTTTGACTGGTGGGCACTTGGGTTGTTTCCAAGATCTGGCTATTACAAATTGGGTTGCTATAAACATGGGTGCACAAATATCACTGTGGTATGATGTTTTCAATTCTTCTGGAAAAATGCCCAGAAGTGGGATAGCTGGGTTGAATGGGATCTCTAATCCTAGCTTCTTGGGGAATCTCCGCACTGACTTCCACAGTGGTTGCACCAGTCTGCACTCCCACCAACAGTGGAGAAGAGTTCCTTTTTCCCCACAGTCCCTCCAGCATTTGTTGTCGGTTGATTTTTTAATCTTGGCCATTCTTTCTGGGGTGAGATGGAATTTCAGTGTTCTTTTAATTTACATTTCCCAAATGACCATTGATGTTGAACATTTTTTCATATATTTATTTGCCATTTGTATTTCTTTCTCTGAGAAGTGTGTATTCATCTCAGATGCCCATTTTTGGATTGGGTCTTTGAATTTTAGGGACCCAATTTCTTTTAATTCTTTATATGTTTTAGATAGAAGTATTAAGTGTTCTTTTCCAATAACTAATACATTTAGTAGTATAGTCATTTTAGCTATCTTAAGTGCATATATATATATATATACAAATTTATTTTTTTCCTTTTACCTTCATTCTTTTCTCCTTTCCCCTATCCCAATTACTTTTCCTCTATGAGCAGTTTCTTACCCTTACACAGTATTTATTGTAGATTTTGGACTGTATATACTTTTTCATTTTCTTACACTAGGGGAACAATACAGTATTTTCACATGTGAGTTTGATTTATTTCACTTACTAGCATGGTTTCAAGTCGCGTCCATTTACTTAAGTCTCGATGCAATCTTTCTTTATAGCTGAGTAGCACTCCATTATATAAAAATACCACCTTTTTTGTCAATTACTTGATTGATGGGCACTTGGGTTGCTTCCAAGATTTGGTTATTACAAATTGTGTTGCTATAAATATAGGTGCACATGTATCACTGTGGTATGATATTTTCAATTTTTCTGGGAATATGCCCAGAAGCAGGATAGCTGGGTCACATGAAATCTCTAGTTCTAGCTTCCTGAGGAATCTTCACACTGATTTCCACAGTGGTTGAACCAGCCTACATTCCCACCAACAGTGGAGAAGTGTTCCTTTTTCCCCACAGCCACTCCAGCATTTGTTATTGGTTGATTTCTTGATCTTGGCCATTCTTTCTAGGGTGAGATGGAATTTCAATGTTGTTTTAATTTGTATTTCCCGAATAACCATTGATGTTAAACATTTTTTTCTTATATTTATTTGCCATTTGTATTTCTTCAGCTGAGAAGTGTGTATTCATCTCAGATACCCATTTTTGGATTGGGTTCTTGAATTTTGGGGGCCTGATTTTCAAAAATTCTTTACATGTTCCAGATAGAAATCTTTTGTCTGAGGGACAGTTGGCTAAGATATTTTCCCAATCGGTGAGTTTTCTTTTCACTCTGTTGGAGATTTCCTTTGACATGCAAAAACTGTTTATTAAGACATGATGCCAATTGTTGATTCTGGGACACATTTCCTGTGCAGTTTGATTTTTGTTCATGAACTCTTTGCCTACTCTTGTGTCTTCAAGATTTTTACCTACTTTGTCTTCCAGCAGATTTAGTGTCTCTGTTTTAATATTTAGATCATTGATCCCACTTTGATTTTAGTTTAGTGCAATGTGAAGAACATAATTTAACTATAATATGGGGCACTGTGCCCCACAATTTTGTTCTATCTCTTTGCACATAGTAATGTGCTCCACAATTATCTGATGCATGGGACATTAATGGCTAATTCCTCAATTTTTGCAGTTCTTTTTAAGTTAGGAATCTTTGCTAACTAAAATGCCGGGGAAATGTAGTCACTTCTGTGCATACTTGTTATTCCTCAAAGCTATCCTTATGGAGAGTGTGTCCAAGGCAAGTCTGCAATGCAGTCTTTGTTTCTCCAAGAGACATATGCAATCTATTTTTTAAGTTTATTGGTACAGTTTAGATATACATAAAGATCATATTCATCATAGGGAATTTGTATCTGCATATGATATATTTTGATTCCCCCTTTTTTCCCAATCCCCTATCCTCCCTTCAATCCCTCTTTCTCTCCCTATTTACAAAGTTTTGTTTCTATTCTATTCTCTCTTTATCATTTTTCCCTTTTCCTTCCCTCCTTTTCCACTTCTTCCTTCCTTAGTTCCTCTTTCCTTTTGAACAATTTCTTCCTATTTTGCAATATCTATTGTACATTTTAGTCTTTAATTACTCTTTAAGTTTCTCACACTAGGGAGACAATGCTATGTTTACACATATGTGTCCCATTTATTTAACTTAAAAAGTATGGCCTCACAGTGCATCCATTTACCTAGAAATATCTCAAGTTTATCATCCTTTATAGCTAAATAGTACTCCATTGTATTAAAAAACTGCACCTTTTTTATTCACTGCTCAGTTGATGGGCATTTGAGTTGTTTCCAAGACTTAGCTGTTACAAATTGTGCTGCTATAAACATGAGTGCACAAATACCGCTATAGTATGATGTTTTTAATTCTTCCAGGAAGATACCTAGAAGGGGATTAGCTGGGTTAAAAGGGACCTCTAATTGTAGTTGCTTAGGGAATCTCCACACTGGTTTCCACAGTGGATGTACCAGTCTCCACTCTCACTAAAAGTGGAGAAGAATTCCTTTTTCCCCACATCCCTTCTGGTATTTGTTATTGGTTGATTTCTTGATGATAGCCATTCTTTGTGGAGTGAAATGAAATCTCAGCACTGTTCTAATTTGCATGTCTTGAATGACCAGTGGTGCTGGATATTTTTTCTTATATTAATTTGCTGTTTATATTTCTTCCTCTGAAACATGCATGTTCAGCTCTATGCTCATTTTTTAATTGGGTCTTTAAATTGAGGGAGTCTGATTTTTATAGTTCTTCGTATGTTCTGGATATAATTCCTTTGTCTGAGGGACAACTGGCTATGATTGTTTCCCACTATGAGTGTTGTCTTTGCACTATGTTGGTGATTTCTTTTGCTGTTTTTTAATAGGTTGAGATCCCAATCGTTGATTCTTTGTATTACATCCTGTGCGATCAGAGTTTTGTTCATGGAATCTTTGCCCACACCTGTTTTTAAGAGTTCTGCCAGTTCTCTCTTCCAGGAGTTTTTGGCACACAATGAAAGCAGTCCTAAGAGGGAAATTTATAGTGGAGAATTCTTACATCAGAAAAACAGAATGAGTTCAAATACACAGCTTAATGTTGAACCTCAAACTTTTAGAAAAAGAAGAAAAAATCAAACACAAAGCTTGTACAAGAAAGGAAATTATAAAGTTAAAAGTATAAATTAATGCAACTGAAACTAAGAGAACAATACAAAGAATCAAAGACTTAAAGAATAAAGAGAATTGAATTAAATAAAATTGATAAACTCTTAGCCAACCTTATCTGAAAGAGAAAAGACAAGACTCAAATTCATGCAATTAGGAACAAAATGGGTAAAATCATAATGGATCCTGCAGAAATCCAGGTCATCAATACCTACTTTGATAATCTGTACTCTGATAAGATGCAGTCTTATTATATTCCCCAAAACAGAAATTGGGACAATTGTACAGCAGAACAACTTTCTGTTATTTCCACTGCAAAATGCTATTCATGGGATAAACTTTGAATTCTGAACACTGGAACATAAACTTCATTTATCGATACATAAAATGGACAAACAAGGTAAACTGAGGTATTTTCTAAATATTTGAATATGTCTATGTTTGAGTTAGGCAATAAAAAGATTATTATCATATATAAAGACCTATTTTATGATAATTGAGCAGCATGAGGATTAGGCTAATCTATAAAATAATCAAAATTTGAAGTAAAACTCAGTACATTTGCATAAGCCTATAAGGAAACATTAAGCCAGCTTTAGTTATCAAGACGGTTTCATTAAAACAATAATCATTGGAAAGAAACACTGTTTGGTATTGACACGTCTCTGTTTCTAGGTGTTCCTAATGTGGCTGTGTTGGATGTGTATATTCAACTATGTTTTCTAATGAAAAAAGAGTTAGAATTAGCATAGGATAATGATGAAATAGGAAGATGATATAACATTCAGCATTAGTCACCTAGACATTTAACCCTTGCACTGAAATTATAGTTCACCATGGATGGGATGCTCTGCATTCACACGCTATCCCAGTGACTTACAGCCAGGAGAAGGAGCACAGTCTCTGAAACCCAGTGGAGTGGAAACATGTTCTCAATGCTATAAGATCTCTGTTCTCTGCACTCCTGGAGACCCGCTAAAGTAGTTCACAGGAGGAGCGAGGGGCACACGGTAGCCACGAAACTCAGCATGGGCAACAAATCCCAATGGAAATTGGTCCCCTGACTTAGGCCAACAGATCACATGCCCCTGGCAAGATGGTCATGGTCTCAGTCAAGTCTATAACTTTGGAAAATTTTCTGCCCCTTATACAGCATCAATATACAGTCAGACTTTGTATATATCTTTGTAATGAATTTGAATTTATTAGTAATATTTGAGGTTAATATAAAATGTGTATATATTGTCTTGCAAAATCTAAGCTTTGGAAAGAAATTTGTTTTTGGAATCAGAACAACACATAAGGAAAGATCAAGAAAAGAGGCAATTAGAGTTGCATGACATTCTTGGGTAACTAATGAATTCTCTGGCTTAAAAGTGAGTCCAGCCCTCCTAGGAAACAGTGAAAAATGAAGCCCACAGCAGAGTTTTCATTCCTCTCATGTTTCCCAATCTAATGGCCTGGTGAACAGAATGTAGAAAATAATTTGTCAAAACTGGAATAAAAGATGTTGTTATCGATATTCATATTATTGGCCTGCCCAAGATTCGTATTTTTCTTGTTTGGAAATAAACCTAAATACTTTGCCTACTGAGTATTTATTGTTTCTTTCAAGTCAAATCTGCCTTTGATGATAATACTCAGTCTTGGAGGAATGAGTTCTCCTTAGAGGGAACAAGTATCTCTCCTCGTGGTGCTGAGGGGTTTCCCATTGTACAAGTCTTTTAGTGCAACCACTCAGCACTTCCCAGGGTAGGAGAGGGGTGTCACACTGGTAATTCCTTTTGCCCTAAATCTTGCACAGTGAAAAAAAATCCAGGTGTTTCCTGCCCACTGCAGATGTGACCATGTGACCCAAAATAGGCCAATGCAAATCTTTCTCTTGTAGAAACTGAATCTTGATTATGAAATGGAATAAAAGAAGCAAATCCCTGAAGCTGCATGCAGAGGGGCTGTCCAATGGTGTCAGATTCCTGACCTGGTGTGGATTGCAGCCACCTTGGTCAGTTCAGCACATTCCACCTCTCTCTAAGTGCAGTGTGATTGTGTCACCTACACTCAAAGCCCTCCACTTGGTCCAGAAAGTAGCACCTGACCTTGAGGTGGGACTGAAATAGGATAGAAGAAATAAAGATAGGTAGAAAAGAGATGAAGAAAATCTTAATTTAAGAATTGTGCTAATAGATGGATGCTTGATACACTTTGGAATGAGTGAAAATAGAGAGAGAATTTCTATTAACTGACAGAAAAATATTTGCTAGTAGGTCTTGAGTGCAGAAATTGTGTTGTGTAGACAAGACAGGGAAGCTTCCAGCCAACAGTCTGGTTCCTTGTATCATGAGGGCAAAGAGACTAGGCAGGCCTCAGTCTCTCAGCTTTTCCCTCTGCTCTTCTGAGAAACCAATCAAATCTGTCACCATCATTTTATAAAACACAAATAACACCCTAAATATTACCCACTGCATTACTGCATGGTGGACACCAAACTTAAGAAATTTTAAGATCAATCCCAATTCTATTAGTCTTGGAGGATTTGACAATCCCTGTGAAATTCCTAACTCAGAGGAATTGGGGTTCTGGGTTCCCAGCTCCACCTAGGGTGACATTCTATTTCTTCTCTCAAGGGTGAAGGGGCCTAACCTACAAGAGGAGAATTGTAACACATAAGGGGAATGGTTTTATTATTATCACATCATTATAGTGCTCCCAAACACTTGTATTATTGCCCACATTTAGACACCTTGTTTCAGAGGAATCAAAACATTTGTAGGACGCCTTATAACTACGAAAAAGCTACCTGCATTCAGGACTACCTAGTTTTTGCTCATATCAGATGTATCAAATTAAGTAAGATCAAATGCCAGAGAGGACACTGCAGAACTGTAAGCTCTGGCCTAATGTGCTATGCTGCTGTGAGACAGGTCCATCAGTGGAAACAGCACAGCGTTCAGGATGATACAAATTTCGTAGAACACAAATATGAATAGGAAAATAAAAATAAGATTTGTACACCTATGTAGAAGACCGGTCTGTGTTGGGCAAGGAAATAGAATTCAAAAGCATTTATAGTGAAGATCAGGGTTACCTTCATTCACACTCCTGTGGTGGGTTCTTTTTTTACATTTCTGCAAGTCTTATCTAACTTCAAAATTTTAATGTGTTTTCAAATGGCTGTGTGGTTCGATTGAAAGGGCTGGGGTGGAATTTATTTGAAGACTGTTTATGTCTAGAAAAAAGACTTAGTAACATGTTACACAACCCTAGCAAGCTGCTGCAGGAATGGTATATGTCAAAATTCTTAAAAGTCAGTAGATCAGATACTGCTCTTTGGGCTGACTCCCTGCAGAGCCCCAGGTGGCTCCATCCCTCCTGGGGTGGGGGAGTGGCTGGTACTAGGTTTTGGTGATCTGTGTGGCAAACTGAAGTGATCCAGGCTCAAGTGCCTTGTATCTGAGCACAGATGAGTGACCAGGCCCTGAGGCATCCCAGAGACTACTTTACAGAAGAACAATAGAGATAGGGGACAGACCTGTGTCCTGCCATGACAAGCTCTGCATCCTGCCAGTACCCAGACAACCATGCTGTGGTCAGCATGATCTCTCAGAAATGGCCAGAACCTGAAAGGAAAGGTATTGATCTCATCAAAGTAAGGAACCACAAATATGGATATCATCACAGGTAATCACTTTTAAATGTCACCATACTTACTGGGTAGTTGTGGTAGATAAAGTTCCAAGGTGAATTTTACAATTCCCACTCCTCGATGGACATGCCCTCTGTAGTTCCTGTCATTTGATCCTGTGTAGAGCTCATTGATGTGATGAGATGGCACTGTCCTTGTATGGTAAAACTGAATATGCATTAGAGATGTAATTATGATCCATAATAAGTTAACCCTGATGACATCAGCAGGTCAGATCATCTGGATGAACTAGGCTAATCACTGGATTGTGCCATTGGCCACATGAGTGTAGAAGATGCTGAGCCTCTGATGAGAAGTCCACCCTGGCCAACACCATAGCCCTAGCCTGTGGAGGTCCTGAGCACAGGACCTAGGTGAGCAGAGCTCAGACCCCTGCGGAAAAAGTGAGATCATCAAGGGATGCTGCTTTCAACCACTAAGTTGTGGTGACTTGCTGCACAGCAAAAAAAATTAAGGGACCGGAGCGGTGCAGACTCGGACCAGGAAGCAAATGAACTGCCCTCCGGGGTCCTGACCTCGGGACCCTGGAGGAGAACGAGAAG
Source organism: Dasyprocta punctata (assembly GCA_004363535.1). Taxonomy (NCBI): domain Eukaryota; kingdom Metazoa; phylum Chordata; class Mammalia; order Rodentia; family Dasyproctidae; genus Dasyprocta; species Dasyprocta punctata. Next base: position 91,575 of record RJWM01001247.1, read on the forward strand.
GGCCCCTTGTGGGGCCTGAGCCACTCAGGCACTGATCAAGATGCCAATGAACTGCCTTCCCGGGTCCTGACCTCAGGACCCTGGAGGAGAATGAGAAGGGCCCCTTCTGGGGCCTGGTCCACTGGACTGGAGGGGCACCAGCGCGTGCACTTGGAATTAGGGACAAATACTCCCCCTTCCCCCCACTCAACAACCTGCTGTTTCTGAGGTCTGCCTAAATTGATAGCAACCAAGGAACATCAATCAACTTTTTGCTAGTATTGTTTAGTAGATATTACAGGCCTCTGGGCATCAACCCGAGCATCTCTATGGAAGGTGACAGCAGGCAATGTAGCAAGTACGGGGGATTCTCTTCTGTCTTGTCTTTGAGGCCCAATATGGTTCTCTCTCTTTTGCTTTACTCTGATCATTGTTATTATTATTAATAAAATTAAAAAAATAAAATAAAAAAATAGAAAATTAAAAGATTAGGTATTAGTGATTTGTTGTTGTTGTTAATAAAAAAATATATATTTAAAGAAATTTTCCCAAAGTCATTAGCTATAAAAGAAGGGTTAGAATAAATCAGAATGATTACAGGAATGATAAGAAAAATTTCAAAAGATGGCAAAATATTACTTTTTGTAAGTGATTTAAAGTTAATTAAAATGCATAAATGTCTATATATCTTTCTGCATGTCTATTTCCATATATACTTGTAAGTCAAATGATATAAATATTCTATAATCAAACCATAGAATTTTTATATTTTGGTTTTGTTCTTTGAGAACTCATCCTTACTGTCAATGCTAAGGATATGTTTGAATATGAGATGTCCTGTCCTGGGACTATTTACATGTAGTTCCTCCTACCTGGTGGGGCCTCTGCTCTTCTTCCTAGAGACAGCCAAACTCTTCCTCAACTCCATCACTCCCATCAAATGTGCTACAGAATGATGTTGACAATACTTACTGTTTTTAAATGTACTGTCTAGAATTGGCTAAAAGTGTATCTAATTGAATTTCCAATGATAGCTTTCATACAAATACTAGTTGTATCCCAACTGTTCAAAAATATGATTTACAATGAAAAAGAAAAGGTGGTATTTACACACAATGGACTACTACTCTGCTATAAAGAAGGATAAACTGAATTATCTGTAGGAGAGTGAAGCTTAAATATTTCATGGTTACTCTTATATAAAAAATATAAAGTATAAATAAGTTAAAGGGAAAAATAAAAGATAGATAATAAGAGATAGGGACTGTGATTAACTATGCTGTCTGTTTGAGAAAGAAATGCCCAACTGCTGGCTTAGCACAATTCTGAGTGTGAGTGAATGAATTTACTGAAGATGGAAGATGTATCCTGGACATGAGTGGCACCAACCAATAGGATTGTAGCCTGAGTAGAATAAAAAGGGAAAGCAGAGAGAAGACTCACTTCCGTTCCCTCAGAGGAGCCTGGGTCTTCACTTCCAGCACAGTCTCTTCAGCCTTGCAGCACGCATAGGCCTTTTGCACTCTTCCACACCTTCCTCTGTGGGGAGCCATTGTAGCCCTATCTTGTAAGTCTCTATCTATCTCTATCTATCTATCTATCTATTTATTTATCTATCTACCTGTCTATGTTATATTAAGTCTCTTTCTCTAGTGGCCACTATCTGGAACAGGGATATAGATGTTTTGCAAATTGTAAGGGAACCAAAAGATGGAGGGAAGGGCGAGGGACCAGAGTGAATTGGGGCATAAAAATAATTAAGGTGTGTTGGATGCATGAACCAAGTTCCTTTGATGAACACAGCCATTATGAACTATGAATATAAATACCCAATGGTGAAAGAAGAACGTAACACCAAAAGATTATTTGAATGACACCATTAATTCCTTGGGGTAATAGATGAGAGTTTATGCAACTTTGAGCACATAGTTCCTGGTCCATAGTGGACTTTCAACACACCATTATTTACTATATGGAAGAATGAATAAATTAATGCTTAGCTTATGGGCACACCTTAGAGTTATGGAAATATCACAGGAAAGCCAAAATGAATGCTAAACATTGTCTAATACTTTGAATATTTCTCCCTTCTTTCTTTATTCTATGCTTAATCATTACTGCTACATTGTTTAAGATTGCCAAATCTCCCATTAAGTTTAGTGGCCAGTACTGTATATTATCTGTCCCTCTTCATGCCAAAAAATGATGCCTGTTTTGCACAAGTCAACTATCTTCAGAATTAGAACACCTTAGCAAGTTCTTTTTTCCTTCTCATTTATCCATCATCCACTTTCTCATCTTGGGCCATCTAAACTTGCTATTTTAAGAGCTCAGCTTTCCATATTCTGACAGTTTTATCTTCATGCTGCTCCTACTCCTGTTCAATAGATTTAGAACCTAGGGCAGCTGTTATCTCAGCTGTAGTGACTCTGGTCATGTCACCCAACAGCAGCATTTTAACCTGGCTGGTTGGATCCATTCTAATGCCCTCTGTGACAGCCTTTTGTGATTTCTTCCAGGTCTGCAGCTACTGCTATTCTTTGCAAAGCTCTCATGGGTCTTTGGTGAGACGCTGCATGGGGACAGGTTGAGTCCAGGTAGCCCCTCCATGCTCAGATGTGTGACTCAGGAGCAGACACCTAGTTCAAAACCAGCTGCATAATATTAGCAGACTTTCATCAAAAGATAATTCAGTGGATGTGTGTGGAAAACATTGAAAAAAACCTATGAATATTCATGACTGAAGAATTCTACAGTTACTGTAGTGATGTCTACAGAAATACACTGTTTGTTATTTGACTCCAAAGAGAGTGATTAACTATTTAGAAAGTCGATAGAAATATCATATTTTCCCAAATTGACAATATCAGAAACATGATCTTCTAGGTACAGAGGGAAGAGCAGGTAACCTTACTATAAAAGTGAGGGAATATACATATTAATTAGTTATAATTAAACCTTCTGTTATATATATATATATATATATGTATGAATTATACACATATATATTTCAAAGCATCATATTGCACTTGATAATCACATGTGATTTTATCTAAGGATGAAAATTTAAATAAATACAAGCAGAATCATTGAACTTGATGAAATCTTAGATAAAATAATTTTGCAAAATCTATCTGTGCATCAAACTCATTTTAGGGCTTCATTTATGTCTCTTGTCATGTACGTCATGTGCCAATAAAGTTTCCCAATAGATTTTCATTCATTTACTCAAAAAGCACATATCCAGGCTCCCCAGGAGCTGGCCTATGCTAAGAGCTGTGTCACAGTAGAAGCCTTTGCTCATAATGCCTGTGTTCTGTGGAGATGGGGTGCTAAAAGTAAACAATCAAACAAATAAGAAGATGTAGTAATGTTTCAGTTTGTGAACACTTCTGTTGGTGAACAACTGGATTCCCAAACAAAAGTGTTTGGCAAAATTTTGCCTCTGTTCTAGAATTCCACATTGCCTGAAGAACATGGAAGTGATCCTCTTCCCTAGAATCATGGAAGGAATTAAATTTGTAAATCAGAGTATCACTGAATTGGGTAGAGATCTACAAGAACAATATTTAACATTGCAGCTAACTTGACAGTTAAGTATCCAATCTAGTCTTTTTTTTGGTACTGGGGATTGAACTCATGACCTCGTGCTTGCCAGGCAGGCTCCCATGCTGCTAAGCTAAATCCCTGGCTGTTAGGCAACTATTTAATTTGGAAAATAACAGCATTTTGAAAAAGTAAATATTTTAAATATATTTACCTACTTAATAAATAGGTTTACTTCATTTTAGTTAAAATGGTGAGGTCATTATCTCTGATTAATTAGCATAAGGTTGATGAACAAAATAATTCAAATATAACTTCTCTTATAAATTTAAGGGAAAAACCACAATTCTCTATGACAAAGTTCCTGGGGAGTTTGTTTGATAACTTGGATTTACAAGTCAACAGTTTAATTCATTAGAAATAGTAAAAATAGGGAATTCATTTACCACTTTATGATAGATTTGGAGGGAAATTCAACATTGTCACAAAGGAGGGGAACTTAGAGATAGAGAAAGGGAAAGGGAAGGGGATACGGGAGGGGGAGGAAATAAAAAGAGAATTAAGATATATCCATGCATCGACTCTCAACAAAGAATATGCACATTATGCACTGCAAAAATGTGCAGACAAAACTAAAACAAAAATAAAATTCAGCAACAAACAACAAAGTCCAGAGCAAGTACAGATTTAGTTAATTCTGTTATGGGAACCACTACATGCACCGTCACTATATTTTCTCACCTATATAAATGTAATGGCAAACACTGTGCTTTGTACTATTAAAGCTGTTTGATTTATTCTTTTTTCTAGTGTCCATTTCCACTGGAAGTGTTTCAGCTGCGAGTGAATTTATACAACCTACAGATTTAGCTGGTGCAAGAATACAACACACACCTGTGATGTACCATGCACTCAGCCTAATATATGTAAATTTCCCAGCACTTTGGGCATTTCCTGTGTTCCTTCATAATCTTATTCCCTTCACGTGCCAAGAGACAGCAAGCATCCAGATTTTATATCTCTCATGTCATATTCTTGTCAACACACAGCAGTTACATAATGTACATAGCTATGTGAGCTTTTATAACTCAACAAAATGTGTTGATGTGCTTCTTTCAAAGTTTACATACATTTTTCCTGGGATTTGTTTCACTGAACCCATATTAGTCATGTTTATGTGGGTAGCTATCATCGCTCCTCTACAGAATTTCATATAAGAAGAAATAAGAAACACTATTTATTTTTTTATTTTACCAGTACACTTGGGACTCTTCCCTATGTCAGTTTTCCTCTGATGCCCTGAGGACATTATGAGCATTTTGCTTAGAGCCCTTACACAGAGGTACTTAGTGGCAGGGCAGATGAGTCAGAGGCTTTGCCCTTTTGCATACTAGTGGCCAACACCCAGCTGTGGCAACATCTGGGGTTATGAAGAGCCACACCTGATGTTCTCCAGCAACCTTCCGTCACTTGAGGTGTGGGGTCTTTCACTCATTTTCAGGTATTTGAAATGAGTTATGCAGAGCTCTGAATGAGCTCCTTCCAGAAAGCTTGACTTTCTCCAAGAGCTGGGTGTGACTCAGCAGTTGTCAGTGGAAGACTCAGCAAGAGTCTCCTGTGAGCCTCCTTGGGTGTAACCCTGGTTATTAGGTGAGTAGACAATAGGCTGAGGCACAGGAACTGTCTAATCTCGGGGGATATGAAAGGAGCCAAGATGTGGAAACATCACGAGAAGGTCACCCCCAAGCCCAGATGTTGCTGAGGGTCACACATGTGTACTGGCCAAAGCCTCCTGAAGTCTGCAGGTTCTAGCCAGATAAGCAATCCTTGGGGAAAGATTTGCATAAATCGTCTGGTGGGAGGGGCATAAGCGAGGAGAAAAGGTTTACTTTGGGTCTTTGTGTCATGGTTTCAAAACATTCAGTCTGTGGCTGGCGGACTCCAAGCTAGAAGGAAGATGCTCTTCCTGTTCAGGGAGGAAAGAGAGCAAGGAAGAACCAGAGAATAAGAGAAGAAGCTTGCAATGAGAAATACCCTTCCAAAGTACCCCCTCCCAGTGATCTACTTCCTTCAACTGGGCCTTACCTCCTAAGAGCCTGTCCAGCTAGAAGCTCACCACTTAACCAGTTGAGGTTAGTGCCATTGTGATCCAATCACTTTGCCAAGGCCCAACCTGTGAGCACTTGCATATTTTGAGGGACAATTTAGACCAAACCATATTAGAGGAAAACTCAGGGAAAGAAATCTTGCAAAGTACTCAAATCTGTTGTGTTTCTATATGTCACTTACTAACTCAGCCTTAGAAAATAGGAACTTGAACAGGTTTTGTAGCCCTCTTTCTATGTGAATACTCTAAGGAAATGCAATTAGAGTCCAAATGGTACATTAAAACACCAGTGTCTTAGCCCGTTCCAGCAGCTGTCTCAAAATATCTAAGACTGGGTAGTTTATAAGAAGATTATGACTCAAGGTTTTGAAAATTGAAAAGTTCAAGATCAAGGGAAAAGCTCACATAGGGAATCTCCCAGGGGTTCTTACTCTGTTTCGGAGATCCTGTCTTCTTGCTGTGTCCTCACCAAGAGGATGATTGCAAAGAAACATTTTAAACCTCTTTCACAAAGGCACTGATCCCATTCATAAAGGGGCACTCTCAAGATTCAAGGTCATTCCACGGCCCATCTCCATAATATAGGGTCATTGTGCATTAGGTTCCAGTCAATGTGTTTTAAGGGGACACCAACTTCAGGGCCACTGTCTTAACAATTATAAAAGTACCAGAAGGTTAATCGTGTAGCTCAGTGGTAGAGCAGTTGACCAGTATGCACAAACCCTGGGTTTAATACCCATTCCCAATAAGTGTCAGACATTATAAGAACAAAAAATGTTAGAGCCTTATGGCCAACTCTGTTGGCTTAGATGCTAAACAGTTGTGGAGAATAAGACACATACAAGAATCAAAACAAATACAAGTTTCCAAATATGATTAAAACAGTGCTTTTTCTTCTTTTTACTCAAAATAATAAAATTATTAATATGGTAGAGATCTGATATATTTTGATAGAAATTCAGCTGCTCTTGATCAGGAAGATAGTTTTCTATGTATTTAATGTTATCATGTATTCTCAGAAAATGAATTTAAATTACAAATTTTGCTGTGATAAGAAAGGAAATCTATTTGCCTGCCAGTGATATCCATTCTTGGTATTGCCAGACTGCTCCTTGTGAACAAATGATAATAGATTCAGACAGGCAAAATCACATTAAATAATTCTACCATATAATTGCAATGAATTTATAGCAGATTAGAATCAAGAATCGCATTAGCAGAAACATTAAATTATGATTCAGGCTCCATTTTACTTAATGCTCATTTGAAAAAAAAAATCCAGTTGCCAAGATCTCAAAATAACATCAGCTTGTCTGGCTTGGATATGTATAGACATAATGAATGTGGCTGTTTTTATTCTTCCCACTTAAATGTATATTAGACTAGATTTTCATTTGACCTATTCTATCAGCAAATGCATAAATCAAGAGCTATTTCCCGTGGGCAGCCATTAGCTTGGATTCTTCTGTAATGTGAAACATGGGATTCAGATACAAAGGGAAAGAATGGAAAGACAATACTTCTGATTGGTCCTCAAGGGGGCTGAGAGATAAATCAGTGTCTGAGCATACTTGAACAGACAGATCTGCCCTGGGTCTTGCTCCAATAGTGTTAAAACAGGGCATATATGTTACACTGAAGTGAGTTTTAAGCCGTGTTACTGTTCTATTTGGTATTTTGTTGTTGATATCCTTTTTAGTTTCTCATAATACATTTCATTTAGTATTCTTTCACAAAGTAAAAACATGGTATTTGTGCTTGTTCTTACTGAGAACTCAACTGAGCAATTCTCTCTATGTGTGTATGTGTGTGTATGTGAAAGAAAGAGTAAGAGAGACCAAAAATTAAGGAGACAGAGAGAGGAAGTAGGGGGAGAAAGAGAGAGATTAAGAAAGTGAGAGAGAGAGAGACAGAGAGAGAGAGAGACAGAGAGACAGAGAGACAGACAGAGACAGACAGAGACAGAGACAGAGACTAAGAGAGAAGGGTAAGGGAGGAGAGGGAAGAGAAGAGTAGAGAAAGAAGAGAAGAAAAGAGAAGAGAGGAGAAGGAGGGGAGGGGAGGGAAGGAAAGGGAAGGAAAGGGAAGGGTTATTGTTTGAGTCTGGATGTCCCCTCATAGCCTCATGCAGTCATGGGGGTGGACTTGTAGAATTTGTGATTGATTCATGATCCAATGCTGGGATTATGGGGATGAGTGCTACCCCTACCCTAAGTTGGGCTGCCTACATACAAAATAAGGCACAGAAACAGTTTTATCTCCTGTTTCTCCCTTTTGGTTCTTGTTGCTTTTACTGTTTTCCACCGCCATGAACTGTTGCCCTCTGCTGTGCACCACCCTGCCTTGGAGCCACTGAAGTATGGACTGGAACCTCCACAGACTGTGAGCTGAATAAAGCTTTGCTTCTTTAATTTTCAGTGTTGGGTATTTTGCCTCAGTTATGAGAGAAAAATAACCAAGAGAGGAAGGGAAGGGAATAGAAGGGAAGGGAAGGGAAGGGAAGGGAAGGGAAGAGGAAGGAAGGGAAGGATAGAGAAAGGGGAAGGGGAAGGAAGGGAAGGGAAGGGAAGGGAGGAAGGGAAGGGGAAGGAAGGGAAGAGAAGGATAGGGAAAGGGGAAGGGAGGGGAAGGGAGAGGAGGAGGGGGGAGAGAAAGGAAGGGAAGGGAGGGAAGACAAGGCAAGGGAAGAGAAGAGAAGAGAAGAGAAGAGAAGAGAAGAGAAGAGAAGAGAGAAAAAGGGACGGAAAGGAAAAGAAAGAGGTGCATTAAACTGTATTCATGAGAATGTGTGGTTGTGTGTCTGGTTCTGTGTATGAACTTTTAATTTAGAAGACAGAATTTTCAATGTTAAGTTTATAGGTTAATACAAATTTTTTACTCTAAGCTATACTTTTAAATTCACCTATTTTTGCAGAAAACATGCTATTTCATAGAGGTAGATGGGGTTCAATTACTGGGGCATCTCAGACTGGCTTGCTGTTGGATACTAATAATTTATGCATTTTAATAGTTGATTATAAACCAATTTCTGCTCAAGTGCAATCATTTAAATCCTAATAAGTCCTATGAATTCTTCAATAATAATTTAGTGCCACTAACTAACTTTGAAGCATACCCATAGGAGTGGCTTAGGCTCTACAGTGCAAAACCTTCTCTAAATTGGGAAAAGAACACTGATGTATCCAGTTTTTAAAAACTGTTCCTATAAGTCTCCTTATAAGCATTTCAGTGCATGTCAGAAATGTAGAAACAACTATAATTTACTTGGAAAGGCCATTTTTGAGGTCATGCAAAACCCTAGGTTTTGCTTCGTTGATAGGAAAGTGGAAATGATTTTCTTACAATCCACTCAGCTTCAAGAAAGGCACTGCTTTCCATCTGTGTGTGGTGGTAATGGCCAGGCAGCTGCCAGACCATCAATTTGCGACTAACTGGATGACTCAGTGAAAATTTAGCTTACAGAATACTAAGAGATTTAGAAATAATTTATTCTTTGCAAGCAAACATATACAACCAATGTAAAATGACCTCTTACACAAACTAAGGTGAACTTCGCTTAAACTAACAATTTTTTCTTACACTTGGGGCTTGGAAATTTTCTAACTTAAGTTAGTGAAGTTAGAACTTAAGTAGCCTATGCAGTTTTGTCTCTCTGTGGTCCTAATCCCAGAGATGGGCAGATGTTTTCTGACTTTGCTTGCGGTTCTATTCTTAGCTTTCTTAATGAAGTAGTTGTGGTTCTCATTGCTCCTCAAGGTTTTCAGTGTTTGGTTATTTCCCAGGATGCATGCACCTTTGCTACATTTTTCTTTTTTATCTTTCTCTTCTTTTTACAGGAATAATGAAAGATTTAATGATGATCTATGATATCTAGATCCAGAGTGAGGTTGTGCATATTCAAGGGTGGAGAAAACTGGGTTTCTATCTTTGAGGTGGCTACAGGCTATGAAAGCAGAAAAACTGAAAAAGCAGGCAAATTAATCAGCTTTTCAATCTTGGGACTTAATGGTGATGGACACATGCAGGAGATGCTATTCTATAACTGGAAGGGGAGCTTGGTTGGAAAGACCTTGGGTCTAACTTTTGAGGGAAGTGGTTGTCTGGGAGAAGGAAGATGGTTGCCCAAGAGAGGACACATCTTTGGCTAGGAAGGGAGAAGGAGGGTGCTATGGATTCTAGAGACTGGCAATCTTCTTCCTCTGTCTTGGTTTTTGTATCTCTGCCTCACATGAAGAACCTGAATCTATCACCTCTGTGTAAACAACTGGCAACCAGCACGACACTCACACCCAGTGGTGTGCTGACAAACTGGCTCTCTGGAACATATCAGGGATAAAAACAGATTTGTAGCTTTGCCACTTTCTGTGGTGATTTCAAGCCACTGTTTGATTAGCAGCTGGCTTGCAAGATTCTCCAGTATTTCCTATCAGTTTGCTGAGCTGGTGTTGGATAACCCTGGCCCTTCACTGCCCCAGAACAACCACCTCTCAACAGAGAAGCAAGGGCCGATCTCCCCTTCAGTGCCCTCTGCAGTGGTTCCTGACTGCCATCACTTCCATTTTTTGGTGTTTCCATTTGCCTGGGTGACTGAGGATGGTGGAGGCCGTGCAGTAATGGGGACAGCAGAGGCTGTATGGCTAGAACATTTGGATACACACACAGCCACCATTGTTCCTTGCTTTAGTGAGAGGGATTATGATACGAATGTGAACAGTGAAGATGAGAGTGGAGGACATGAGCTGAGAGAAGAGGTCCAGAGGACAGCAGATTCATCCTTTGTAACAGGTGCTTCCAATTCCTGGAGGCCACAGGACAGTGGAGAAGCAGCACACAAATCCTGCCCAGAGAAGGCCAGGGCAGAGGAGACTGCAAGCAAAACATAAGGCTGCTTCCAAAACCTACATGCAGAGAAGGAAGGCCAGATTATCTGCTTGATTAATTAATCCCTGAGAACCTAATTACTGTAAATCTTATTCTTGGGAGCAAGATATATGAACTGATAACTGCACCTGCAAAGAAATCCATATTAAGCCTAAAGTTTCTGAGATAACTAAGGGTCAACACCTGATGCTGGTGATTTTTTATCTAGGCCTTAAATTCCTGGTCTCTCAGTGCAGAAGTCAACTGTGGAAATCACTTAGGCCAAAGGAGAGGGGACAGCTCCAGGATCGCAATAGGGTCTGGGCAAGGATGTCTGCAAAATGGGCAAAGGGGCACATGCCAGTGACTTTCCACATGTTTTCCAGGTAGAAACAGGAGCATGTTAGAGCTGTGATCCTGAGTGGATAAGGACAAGGTGGAAACAGGATAAAAAGCATGAATGTGGTGTGTGTAGAGAGACAGGGTCATGGGGACCCAGCAAGCCACCTGTAGAGGAAGGCGGTGCATTAGCTGCAAGCCCAAACAAGGATATGAATGCACACAGAATACGCACCTGGATGTCTTAAAACCAACCCAAGTGAGTAGACAGGATGTGCCAAAGAAAGTCAGGGGAAAGGGGTCTAAAGAAGATGGATTCCAGGTGGAGAAGGTGAGAGGTGCAGAGAAGCAGAGAGAAGCTGTTTTTTGAACAGGGAAGCTGAATGTGGGTCCTGGAATTTGAAACCCAGGCTCTGAGAGGGAAATGGTGCTGCCTGGGCTTGGAGAGAAAATGGGGCAGAAAGGGACCCTGGAAGATGTGGGAGGCAGGGACAAGACAAAGTGCCAGGAAAAGCCGGTGTTCCATGTATTAGCCAGGATTCTTAAAGAGGACAAAACCACATGGAGAGAGAAATACACGGTGTGATCAAAACAACAGTTTGTGTTTAAATAAAAAGTAAATACCGTAAAAGACACATTACTCTTCGTCCTTCTCAAAATACTTCCACTAGCTTCAAACACACTTGTCTCATCATTCTTGCCACTTTCTGAAGCAGTTCTGGAAGTCCCCTTTCATGGGTGTCTTTTTGTAGCTCCCTCAATGTCCAGAAGTGGTTTAAAATGTTTAAGGCAATTTCTGTCAAACACTGTAGTGTGTCCTCACCCACCTGTTTCAGTGGACCTGACCCTTGTGAATTCTGGCTGTCCCTTAAAGTCAAAATGATAGTGAAAGGTAGATGTTTTGAACTGATTGAGGATACTGAGACAGCAAACAGCAGGGCAACTAAAAATAGTCATGTAAGTGGACTTCCAGAACTGCTTCAGAGAATTATACGAACAAGAGCATAAGCATGCTTAAAGTATCAAGGAGTTGCTTAAAGGGGAACTAATGACAAGGTATCTTCTACTGAAACAAATTTTTAAAGTTTTTATATAATCACATTTTTGATCACTCCCTATAAATAGGACATAGAGATAGATGGAAGGCAGGTAACTAGAGAGATAGCTAGAAATACATTATTACGTTATTTAAAAAATTGACTTCTGTGACTTTGGAGATTTGGGAAACCCCAGCTGTAACAGGAAAGCCCAGGTCAGGGGCCTCAGGAGGTGTCACACCTGCACAGACACCTGCTCCCAGACTTCCCTGGCTCAAGGAGGTCCTCTTTACTGCAGAAAGTGATTGTAAAGCTTTCAAGTGATTGCATGAGGCTCATTCATATTATGGGGAGAACTGTGATTTCCCCCAGCCCTACCAATTCACATGTTAGCCTCATCCCAAAAGACACAACAAACAAGCAACAAAACTTTCACCAAGACCTCCAGAATACTGCACAGATCCCAGCTAAATTAACATAATAAATTAATCATCAAACTCTAATTTCCATACAGAATGCTAAAAATTAAAATGCAGGCAACATGGACAGTTGGGGACCTGGGAAATATGCGACCAAAGCAAAAGAAGCTCTTTCAAGGTAATGGTTTTCAGTAATTAGCTTGAAGAAAATGTGTAAAAGTGTATCATTAGGTAATTCTGCTTTGTGTAACCTGGGAGGTTATGGAGAACTGGAGACAAGACCTTAGAGTTGCTAACTGAAGAATTTAAAAATATATACTTGAGCTGTGCAATGTGGCCCATGTCTATAATCCCAGCATTTTGGAAAGCTCTGGCAAGAAGACACAAGTTCAAGACCAATCTGGAAAATTTAGCAATTTAAGGAGACCTGGTCTCAAAATTTAAGAAAAAATAAAAAATGAAAAAGACTGTAATACCCAGTACCACAAAAGCAAATCACTGAGACACTATGCACAATGTATAAACAAAAATACCTGCGTTTACTTTGGGAACCAATGGTTGCCTAGATTCTGAAATATCTCCCATGTGTATTTAGAGGCTGTTTTAGCCCAAGAAACCAAAACAAGGCAACTGGGTGCAGGAAGTAGTACAGCAGGATGATGGAGGGAGGGTGTGTGTGAACACAGACAGGACCTGGAGAAGCCACTTTTCACAGATCTAAATTCTCTGAAGAACAACTGTACAATACAGAAGAAAATGTGTTTTTATCTTCTTCCCCTATAAACTCATTCATGGTGAGGTATACGGAAAAGTCTTGTAACTTTAGAGTTCAACAGGACCATAATTTCTCAATTTGCTGTCTTTGAGTGCTATAATCGCCTCCAGAATTTATATTTGTTTGCACGACTCACCAGTTGCTTCTTCTGGCATTTGTCAATGTTTTTATTCCTCCCAGTCATCAGACCTCATGAGGGAGGTTGTGCTGCCTTTGAGAGTATTCACATTTTGTTCTTGTGTATAACAGGACTGCCGAGCAAAATGATCTAAAAGGAGTGACTCAATTTTAGTGAGTGGACCCATAAAACCTAGCAAGGTGATGCTTCTTCCCATTTTGTTCACTTAGGGAGCTTTAATGAGTGTCAACCTTTACAAATGATTTGGCTATCTACCATTTTACCCAAGAAGGAGTGAAAGAAGGAAGAAAAGGTGAAAGAAAACAATGGAGAGGAATGGAAGGAAACTGGTGGGGTGCCCAGCAGCCTGCGGGAGGCTCTCACAAGTGTTAGCATCGTTAATTTGCTGCAAGCGTCTTTGAAGAAAAATGTTGAAATTCATTTCACAGCACTGAAAAAGCAGACTTGGTATAATAGAGAAAAATCGTACCTACTTTTTAACCCCTGTTTGTTTCATCTTTGAATGCTTAGACTGCAGTCACTTAAGGCTGGAAATATATGAAGGACAATTCTAAGTTTCGTATGTCACAGGTCCAGACTAAGATAAACACAGTATAAACAAAATTCCATGTTGGCTCCAAAACATGGGCAACAGTAATGCCACTCTTTAATCCACTGGATTCATTCCTAAAATAATGAAAAACTCCTAAAAGACAAAGAAGTTTAATTGACACTCATCAAGCTCTTCCTGCCTTTGCACGGACCACAGAATCTGACCCATTTAAGTGCTAGATTTAGATCCTTTTGAGTATTTAATAATATAGCCTTGATTTCTTACAGAATTTAGAAATATCTGGGCATTCCTTGTATCCTTAGCTGAAGTCTATCCAGCAATGAGAAACAAAGTCATGGGGAGTGGAGGGGCCACACTTTGTCTACCAGTCCTGTTTGCCCCTTTGGGGAGCCCCAGTCCAGGAGACGCAGGCCCACAGTGTGTACCTTTGGCAAGAGAGAGGGGTGCTGGACAAGCAGACACAAACTGCCTGTGGGCACAGCTGAGGGCCCCCTGCCTTACTGGCAGTGTTGGCTCTTAACAGGCCCTGTCTCCCTGAGCTGCAGAAAATGAAGGTGCATCCAAATCCCAGGCACAACTGAGTCTGGGCAACCCCAAATACATTGGGACTGGATCTCACGTAGCCAGAGGGCTGGCCTGTCTGCACACATCAGGTGCTGGACATGCGCACCTCCCTGGTCACTGAGACTGACACAAAATACCCGGTGGACTCACAGCTGGGTTTGCATCAATGTCAACCCAAGAGGTAGAAGGCAGAACCACCCCCATCCTTTCACTATTGTACAGGAGCATGCAGTCATTGCCCCTCAAATCTGCAATTTACCAAGGCAGAATAACATGATCAGGTGTCTGGTGCCTGCTGTGACCAGAGTTGCACAAGGCCTTTGCACATTAACTCATCTAATCCCTTAAAGGCGACCCAGGAAGAACATTATTGTAGTTCCATTCTATGGAATAAGAGGTTACAAAATATTCCACAATTTATTGAAAGGGTTTTGCAGCAATCACTCTAAATTTGGCACCCCCTTTTCAGCACACTCAAGGTGCCCTCATCCTGGGGCACTGGTATAGTTTATACTTAGGTGTCCCACAGAGCCTCAGGGGCTCATAGGCAGGACTTTTGAAAGGTGACTGAGTAATGGGGGTGCTAGAGCTAAATGTGGTGTTAGGAGGTGTGGTCTGACGGGAGAGCCAGAACACTGGGCCATGACCTACAAGGGTCTAGCTTCCTCTCAGGTTGATTTTTTTCTCACTGATTCCTGGCAGCCACAGGGTGAGCAGCTTTCCTGACCCAGGTCCTTCCACCATGCCTTCTTGCCTTGGGGTTGGTCAACTATGGACTCAAAATTGGAGCCCAAAGAGACCTCTCCTCCTTTAAATAGTGAATGTTGAGTACTTTGTCCCAGATACCCAGGAAAGTGACTAAGACAGTACCCTCCACTCAGTCTCCCTGCTTCTTTACAGGATTTGCCTACACGTTTTTGTTGCACAGAAGCAGGCTGCATACACAGCTCCTTCCCCAGGGGACACTACTGCTGGTTCCAAGGCCTCTTCTCACCCAGGGCCTTGATGGCACTCCTCCATCCAAAACCTTCAGCGCCTTCTCTCCACTTTGCAGATGAACTTCAAACACCTTAGCCTACTTCTCAGAGCCAGTCACTTTGCTAGTCTCCTCACATCCCAGGACTTTGGCCAATGTGACTTGCCTGGAGTTCCTTGAACAGATCTCTGCCTTCTTGTCATCTACTTACTCAGTCTGAGGTAGGGGCATTCTCAAAGTTCACACATGAAACCCAACCTCCCTTTTAAGATGCACCTCAAATTCTTAAGTATTTAGGTTCCCATGGCACTGAATGTGGTATCTCTTCTGTGCTTTATGAGCTTCCTGTGTGATTTTCTGCACATGACTCATCTTCCTCTCCGAAGTTAGGGTCCTTACATTCTCACTCTAATGTGGGTTCCAGGTGGCACATGAGCCTTGCTTTGGACTTGGCTAACACCCAGTAAACATTTTCTCAGTGGGCTGGTACATGGGCTCTGCTGTTAGAGATGAGTCCTTTCCCAGGCTTCTGGCTTGCTTTGGACGATGGGCTGCAGAGCTGGTAGGGGGAGAAGCCAAGGTGTCATTGTCCTTTCCCTCTGCTGCAGGTGTCACCTCTTGTGGTGGACCTCTCTTCCTGGCTCCATCTCCACCAGACAGAATTGCCAGATTTTCCTCCTCTGCCTGGAAAACCCAGTTTCACAGCTTCAGACATTCACATCTCTGTTCTCCACCCCATCCCGTGCAGCTGTTCCTTCTGTCACCTGTCTTGAGCTCCTCACAGTTCTCTCTTATTTCCTCCCATCTTCCATCACCCTTGCAAAGGAATCTCCATGCTCTTCCATGCTGAGATTGTTTTCTCTTCCTATGGTTGTAGTCTGACTGGCATTCATTCTAACCTTGAAAGTGTCAAATCAGTTTAAGCTTGGAGTGGCAAGGGTTTTAGAAGGGTGGCCAGGCAGGTGATGGGAAGGATCCCAAGGTATTCAGGCTCCATCTTGTCTGACTGTGCTCAGGAGAACCCTGCCCACATCAAGTCCTCTGTAGTCCTCAGTGACCACCTACCAACCTTGTGTCCAGGAACCACAACACGATCTATGTAACAGGAGATAAATTCCTTCATTCACGTGGTCATTGTTGAGTCATCCTTCAAAATAAGTTTACAGTGGACTTTTGATCCAGGACTCACAGTGGCATCTGTGCTAAATACATGAGAGACTCAGGAGAATTCTGGCTGGATTAGAACATCATCCCCACTTCATATTCCCAGGCTTTCTTCTCTAGCTTCTTTCTTGGACTTGTAGAGCCCATGAGAATAATGCAGAGCAGAGTGCACAACACTTAGAGTATTTATAATTTGCATTGGTTAAGGTTCTCTACAGAAATAGAATCAACACACACACACACACACACACACACACACACACACAGGTTGTTAGGCTCACAGGATTAGAAGTAGGAGAGTCCACAATAGCTCTCTGCACTCTGAAGATCCCAGTATCTAGTACAATAGCTGCTCAGTTCAAGGAGGAGAACAAGAAGCCACAGAACAAAAGGGATCAAGAATGTGGCACCAATCTAAGAATGAGGACATGGAAACTCCACTGAGAGTCACTGGTGTGAGTCTGTGCTGAAAGACTAGCAAAACAGAATCTGATGTCCACAGGTGATGATAGAAGCCAAGGATGTACTGCTCCCGCAGCATGGTGCTTCTCCCTTGCTCCCCTTCCATTGCAATAGGACATGAGCCTACTGCTTGGCACCACCCACAAATGGGGAGTCCTCTTCTCTTAGTTTGTTGATCTACATGTCAGTCATCTCTGGAAACAACAGTAGACATCACTCATCTCCTTTACTCATATGCTAGGCATTTTCTAATCCAGTCTAGTTGATGTATCATAACTAATGGTCACATAACTCATAAGATAACAGTAACAACTGAAGCTGTCTCTGCTTCACCCCCTTTCTCTTTTCTTTCTGAAAGGATCCTTTTCTTCTTAGAGTCTGTGTCCCCTGAACTACTGTGTCATGCTCTCTGCTTCCAAATGCATCATGTCAGCCACAAAACTATCCAACAAAATATTAGGCAACAAACAAACTATGAAAAGATGACAAAAGAGGTTACTTTTACTTTAGGAAGGCTATCTGGTTGTCAGTAGAAGTTATAAAATAAAATAAATACAGCACAGCATAGCATTTGGCTGCACAAATCACACATTCTCTCTTGTTCTCGTCACTGGTTAGAGATTTACAAGTTTGTCATGACCACATGATGGATAACTCAACCAGCCAGACTCCTGACCACCAAATTCAAGTCAGAACCTGAATTTGCATCATTCTGAGAGCTTGTGCACTGGGGACTAGGAAAAGTATCTGTGACCAAACAGCCTAAATCATCATTCTCTCAGTAACTGAGTGCCTTCAGTCAGAAGTTGCTATCTTTCTGAGGGCTGCCCACTCTCCACTTCTTCAGGCAAAAGCCCAGGTCCTAGGGTCAGAATATTCAACTCACACATGACTATAGGAAGAGGGCTCCTGGCTTTGACAGGAGTGGGGCAAGGAGGGCCAGTGTCCCCTTCTCTGCTCCTTCCCACTCTTCTTGTGACCACAGGAGAATGGTGCTCTCTCTCACTCCCGCTGTGCTGATGTGTAATAGTTTTCCTGTCATAACTATGGGGTGGGGTTCGGTGAGTGTATTTTTAACACAGAAAGGATTTCTATAGACTGGATAATCTGCATTTATTCCTTAAGATTTAGAAACAAGCATTACACAAGAATATGGAATTTTTTCCCCTAAAACACCACTGTCAGGTTGTAACGTTGCTGCCTAAATGCACTATGCTCTGAAGGTGAATATTGATTCACTATGTTCCCGCTTTACTATTTCATATCAAGTCGTTCATAAGTTGATTTTTCAGGAAGATGAGTGCTCAGGATGGCACCAAGGAGAAAGCACTGTGAAGTTTACAAATCTTCCTCTATTCCTCCAGTGCTTTTACCTCCACTTGGGATGCACCCTCTTTGTCCTTCCCTCCAATGCCTAAGCAGTCACAGTCAACTCTGTGTCCCTGGGGACTGGGCCACTGTCGTGCTGATGTATGATGCCAAGTACTAGACTAGGTGCTGATCCATTATTACATTTATTCTCACAACTTTCCTATTACAGAGTAACTACTGATCTTCTCTACTAGAAGGAGAGCTGGGCACAGATAACATCTGTGGTAGAAATAATATGTGATAAGGCAGAGACCTGTACCTTGAGATATCTGGTTCAAATCAAGTATCACAGCACCCTGTGCCTACTCTGTTCCATGTTCTCCTCACTTGATTCAGTATCAGGAGAGTCTAAATTATTTACTTTATAACTCCAGTACCTAGCACAGTGCCCATTCCATATTAGGAGCCTAATACATGCATGTTAAGTTAATGAACTGAAACACAGATTTAATATGATGACAAGAGAGAATCATAACACCCCATCCCTGGATTGAGTCAGGCATCTGAATCCCCTGATGATGCAGAAAATCCCTATCCTTAGCTCTCCTAGGAGCCCAACGGTGTGTGAAAAGCTCACCAAGAGAAGTGGGCAAAGATACGGAGTTCAGAAGAGGAGGATGAGGATGGCTGAAGAAAACAGGGCTATGCAAGATGGATAGACTTGAAAGATATGAAAAAGACAGATCATGCAACAACAGGAAGGGAAAGACACAAAGATAGAGAATCAGACAAACGGAAGTCACTTGGCACCTTGCAGCACCACAGCTTAATCAATGCACCCGAGGCACAAATGTGTTGGAAGGAGGAGTCAGGAAAGGTAGATAGACTTTGGAGCCATACTACAAATGGTCCCAAATCCTTTGACATTTTGGTAACTTGGGGACATGGGATCAAAATGAAATTTAGAATTGGTGGGAGATAGTGGGTCAACACTGGGTGGGAGGAAAGCACAGTGGTCCTGGAGGCTGATCTTGTAGAGCTGAGCTGGTTCAGGCTGGGTTGGGGATATTTGGATCCCGCCACACTGTGGACTTGGGCAAACTGTGTGATATCCACAATGGAAATGTGTGACTACACATCGCAAGTGTTAAATAACTTTTATAAAGTGATTTTATATATATATATATATATATATATATATACACACACACACATATATGTATGTAATTATTTCTGAATTCAAAATCTCTTATTCCATAAAGTTCAAATAGTTCTGCATTGGATAAGGCTGTTGGATTTCTCCCCTCTCATAGCTATGGAAAAGGACACTGCTGGGAGCAGTTATATCACTTGTAGCTTTCTATCCCTGACTTATAAATCATGGAGGTTGCCTGTGATGTAAAGTCCTGCATTCCACTCATGTGTTTTAACTTTTATCTGACAATGGTTGCTTATACATAGAGGTTGATACAAAAAGGTCGATTCAGCTAAAAGTTCTTTATCAAATTTGCAGTTGCTGAAGTAGTATTGAGAATAAATCGGATGACATTTTTGACCAAAATGACTGCAGCAGACACAAAGCCCAGAGTGACTGAGATTATTCTTAAAATTTCGAAACTCCTATCGTTTTTCTAAATCTTGTAAGATGCACTCCTCTCTTGGTGGAGTGGCCTCACCACAGGCTGGTCAGGTGAGAGAAGCTGCAGATGCGAGGACAGCCAGGCCCTGATGGAGCCTCGGGATGGAGAGAAGGGGGCTCAGACAGAGCAGGTTCTCAACCACAGACACACAGGCATGCACTTGGACTTCACTGGCACAATTTGCCCACAGAGTTATATGTATAAAATGACGCCAGAACAGTGTTCCTACACCTGAAAGCACTACAAAAATATTTTTCTGGTCTTTAGTTCTGGTGATGGTTTTGCGAGCAGAGGGTGGGGGCCTGCAGCCACAGCAGGGGCAAAACATACCATGGGCCCAGGTGGATAAGAAGGTGCTAAGTGTGGCATCTTTAGTACGGAACTCTGCAAATGTGCGTTTGTCATGAAGTCCATGCTTTTCAGAATTTGAAGCAGGCTGTATGTATCTGCTTTCTTATTCAACCAAAGGAGGTTCAGTGTATTCCAAGTCAACAACCACAATCACAACAACATCCACAAACACTTCAGTTTGTGCATCTGCTCCTCCAGAGCTAGGGAACCTAAGGTCTCTGCCCTGTGCTCACTGCACAGAGCAAAGCCTCTGCTGGTTTCAGGGAACAAGTGACACCCACTATTCCTGCAGCAGGTGCACATCTCTGAGAATGGGGTGCTATGCAGGGAAATTTGATCTTAGGAGCTTCCGCTTGCTTCCACCAGAAACCCACCCATATGTTTTGTCCCATTTAAAACAAAAGGAAAACTCATGTGATTGCTCCATACTACTGTAATGCGGCAGAGACAAGTGTCAAAAGAGTTAATTCCCAAAATACTAAGTGCAAGGATTTGAACGGTTTTTCACCAGGTAATTCCACATTCCATAAAACTGCGTGCTCCACTGAGCTGAGTTTGGGAGGTTATCATTCTAGACAGAAAATAGAGAAAGAAAGCAGAAACAAAGTACAAAAAGCAGATTTGTCTTTTGCAACTTTTCATGTCTAGGTCAAAGCAGAAGGAACTCCCTTTGTATCTTCGACCCTTTGGGGATTTGGGTATTGTCTTTCTCTCCTGATTTCTGGGTAACAAGTTAGATTTGGCTTGGTGGCTTGAAAATTCAGTATAAGAAAATGTATTTTGGTCCAGTGGGCCCAGTGCAGGAGCTCATTTCAAATCAATGACCTCCTGTGAACTTTATTTCCAATATACATGCAAAGGTTGACTGAACATAATCAAACATGGGCTAACGATCACATATAAAATTCCATCCAGTATTAGAGTTTTCTATGTACATTCATGAAACATATTTATTATAAATTAACTTATAAAAGAATGTATTCATTAGTATTGGGGTAATTACATATATACTTGTGTATATACACATATATATTCATATACATTAAGCACACTCATATATACACATACATTTACATGTATGTATATATATTATGTGTGTGCGTTTGTAAACATATATATGGAAAACCAAATAGAATTAAAAATGCTAACTGCTCATTATTACTAGTATAAAAAGATAACAAAAACACAAAGTACAACCCATGAATAAGTAAGCACAGAATATTTTTCGATATTTTCTTTGCTTTTAATCTGCTAAAATATAAAACATATTTATATGAAAATTTTAAAAAACATTCTGGAAAAGATATATTATAACAAATCAAGGATAGCAACAAAATAAAAGTCAATAATCACTTGATAAAATGTTAACTTTTTAAAATTATCTTTTCCAACTTGTTTTTCTTCTTATACAATGGTATAAATTTAATGAATGCTATAAATTTAAATAAAATATCACTTCTGTCTTACTGGGTGAGCCCTTTTTAAATTTGCAACACTCAGAATGAACGAGGCAGTGAGTTAGGAAAGGAGTACTTTCTGTACACACAAGCAAAGTTGGTGGGAAGTGAATGCGCCCAGATACCTGGAGGCCTCTCACCACCATTCACTACCTATACCAAAATTTATGAATGATACATGTTTCTGATTCTGCCATTCAAATGCTAATCATTGATTCTAAGGAAATTATTAGGAAATTTTAAAAATATTGTGTTCATCTACCTTTCTAGAAAATAAGAGTTTATGGCATTTGGAGTCTCAAGAAGAGATTGTTTGCAGGATGGTATGTGGTACGAGTCCCACTGTCAAAGAAGAGAGCAGTCCAGGTGAGGCTAAGAGTCATCCAGGCTCAGGCAGCTGAAGGTGTTCACTTCTGATGGACTTTATCTTCCCCAGGGCTCAGGGTAAGGGGACAGAGAGGACAAGAATTTGGAAGAATTACAGATGCTTTGACATAGCCTCCATGTGTGGAAGAGAAGACCAAGTTGATGTGTTATGCCCACTGAGTTGGGTAACTTGTGTGGGGTAGCCGTCATTGCTTCTGGCACCTTTATGCCAGCTATGGAGATGGCTTGCAGAGTGCTCAGTAGTCCAACTTCTGGGAGAGAAAGGGGCTTCTTCGAGTTTAGGGTTCCGTCGGGCAGTCATGTTCAAAGGATGGTAGCTGCTGGTTGTTCGGATGTTGACAACTGCATGGCTAAAGGACTGGACATGGAGTTCCAGGCAGTCAGAATGTGGACCCACTGAGGGACGCTGCAGAACAAAATGAGGCCAAAGTATGAGCCAAGGGCTCAAGGTCACTGTGTGTTTCAAGGACTGAGATATGGACAGAAACGGGACAAGCAATCTGTTCAGAAAAAGCGGCTGTGTCCTGAGGTCCTCTCCCCTTTTCAGGATGAGAGCAGACATTTTTGCTGCCTTGGTCTTCACCAGATCACAGGTGCTGCCTGGGCAAAACGTGTCTGTCAGTGAGAACTCAACTGCCTTTCCAGGAAGTGTGGTGGTGATGACGTCATGGAGCGGAAGCTGCAGGGCTTCTCTCTGTAAATCATTTCCTGTGTGAGGAGGACAGCGGTCAGGCTGCAGGGAAGGTATCATCTTTGACACACCCTTGTTCCATGTGTGGGAGTAAAGAAGTGATACCAGGGATTGTTAATAAAAAGCACATCCTGCTGTCGGTGCACCCTGCCAGGCTTGATTTATCCAGCCTAGAAGGTAGCCCTGAAAGTGTCCAGGAAGGACCCTGTGATTCCAGGGTCCTGTTAGAACTCAGAACCACAGGGAAGGAAAAGGCAGGGCACCGTGTTTGTTTATTTTGCAGACGTCTTCCAATTGATGGGGTCGAAGGAAAATTCTCCAGAAGAAAAATGTTACATTATGACTATCATTTCAAGGCATTACACCTGAGCTTCTTATCAGTGAAGTGGGAATGGAATAAATACATTAACTCAGCGGGTCTGCAGAGCCATTTCTGGGAAGAGTGGCCAAGATTTATTCTGCCTTCTGGAGACGTTAGCATTTGCTGCTCTGAGTAGTTAATTGATCCATATGGGATCAAATTTCAAAGCATGGTCAGTTCCAGGTTCTGACCCATGGAGCTAACCATGCCACTGATCTAAACTCCTTTCAGAATGTACTTGGAATTTTCTCCTTTATTTCCTTTAGTTATATTTCTAGTTACTGCCTGTCTAATTTAGGTGATCTGAAGCCAATAGAAAAAGTGAACTTCTCAGACATTTGTTGCTCCATGAGCACAAACAGAGTGAATTCTTCGGGCTGTTTTGCAGTGTGAGGGCAGCATATTGCTCAGGCCGAAAGGTCTTGGGTTGAAGGGTCATCAAAAACGGGCTGCATATACCATGTGGTCCTCCTCATTTTGTCAATGTATAGAAATTAATAGAAATTCTTCCACTTTTATGAATGACTTGCATACATCTAAAGGTATAAATTCTTCTTAGTATTCTTTATACCAAGAGATGTTCCATGAGGTAAATGCTAGAATGTCTTGGTCATATTTCTTGGTCATACTGAGTTGATGGCTTATGAAGTTTGTAACTATCCCTGTCTTAGTTTTTCCCAAAGCACTTAGTGTATCTTGAGGTTTTGGTCAGAAACTACATCCTCTGGAGAACAGTAGGGAGAAGCGATCTTCGTTGCTGGAAATCACTCTACTTACCTAAAAATGTGACTGGCAATAATTCTCAAGGCCCCAAGTCAATCATAGAGCACAGGTGTTTCCTTGGAACTGGGATACAAACGGCGACCAATCCCTCCCTGCCTGAGTTCCAAGAGAGCTTTAGTAGTGCAGGGGATTTGGTTCAGCACAGACCCATGTAATGATTACTAAAGAAGAGAGCTAATTCCCTGGTAGGATTGAAGAGAATTGGCTTAGGAGAGAAGTGAAAAGTTTACCTTGGCTTTATTTGGAATTACTCAAATTTTAATACTTTTGAAAATTAGGAAACAAATCCTTTGTGTTGGTTATCATGATTGCTACTTGAGAGTTATGAATACAAATACTAACATGTAGGCTAGTTAGTGTTAGTTGATTATTACCACTAACAAGGTAAGAATATTTGTATCACTGTTGCTATAACATGACATGAGCATTGAGAAATTAATGGTATTGTATTGAAAGGAAATTGTTTCTTCACCCTGAGGCAAATTCAGAGACACATAAATCTACACCTTTAAACAAAGTTATCATCCAGGAATGAAGTCCCCTCCAGCAGTTACCTGACTTGCCCTCAGATGGGGCTCAGAGGTCTGTTCTTCTTAGTCAAATCACAGGTGACTGCTGATTATATTTAAGCAAAAATCATCTCCAGATAGCTTTGGGCAGTTCAGCGACCCAGAATCTCTTCTTTACCAAATTTTACAGCAACTCTCAAAATATGACTCAGTGGTTTCTTGTTTCTGCTATATAGGAAAACAAAACTATATGCACAGAGGAAGAGAAGTCTTGCTTTCTTTTACTCTTTTATTTTTAGGTGATGTGTAATAGTTTGGTATACTTATGAGGAACAGGGTGATGTTTTGGTACATGTATATCATGTGCAATGATCAAACTGGGTTTGTAACTTTACTAATGCCTTAAACATTATTGTGAGAACTTTCAGATTCCTATCATGTAGCTATTTTGAAATATATACTATATTATTTTTATCTATAGTGACTCTATGTGCATTACAACACAAGAATTTGTCCCCCTAACTAACTGCGACTTAGTAGCAGGGATACTGTGCTTCTCAAACTCCCTCTGGCCCATTCCCAGCCTCTGGTACCCACAGCTCTGCTCTTAGCTTCTAAATGATCAGCTTTGTTTGGATTTCACACATGAATGAGATCATATAGTATTTTTTTTCTGGCACTAGACTTATTTCACTTAACATAATGTCCTCTGGTCTCATCCAGACTGCCTCAAATGACAAAATTTCATTCTTCTTTATGGTTGAATGTGTTCCAATGTGTAAATATATCATATTTGTCTTTTCAGTTCACTCACTGATAGACACTTAGGTTGATTCCATATATTAACTATAGTAAATAGTGCTACAATATACAAAGGAATGCAGTCAACTCTTTCACATACTGATTTCATTTCTTTTGGCCTTATGCCCAGCAGTGATATTGCTGGATCATATGGTGCTTCTATGTTTTATTTTAGTTTGAACAACATGCGCACTGATTTCTTCAGTGTTATGCTAACTTACATTTCTACCAACCGTATACATCATCAGTTCCTTTTCCAAACCCATCCCAGCATTCATATTATCTTTTTGATAATAACCATTCTGAAAGGAGTGATGTGATGGTTCATCCTGGTTTTGATTTTTTTCTCTGATGACTAGTGATTTTGAACATATTTCCATATATGTGTTGGTATATCTATTTTCTCATTAACCTGTTTAAATGTCTTATTTGAGAACTATCTATTCAACTAGTATGCCCATTTAAAAAATCAGTTTACTTGCTTTTTTTCTATTGAGTTATTTATTCTTTATACATTGTAGATACCAGCCTTTTGTCAGATGCATGCTGGATAAATTACAATTTTCTCCCATTCTGCAGGCTGTCTCATCACTCTGTTGATTGCTTCATTTGCTTTATAAAAGTCTTCTTCTAACTTGCATTACAGCTCCTTTTTATTTCTCATGTCAAATACTTTCTGTAGTTCCTGAAATCACTTTTATGTGGAAATAACTTAACATAAAACCACTGGCACTTTATGTCTAAGCTTTCATGCTTTCTTACATAATACCATTGCTTTTAATTTCCCCCTTCCTAAAGCCATGATGACCCTTAAAATAATTTACTCCATGTTTCTGCCACTCCTACCAGTTCTCAAACCCAAGTACGTGAGGGTTCATGTTAGATTAGTTGTTTGGTACAGTACGTGAAAAAGTTTGTAGGAGTCAGAAAGTATGAACTTCTCCTGATCAAGCACATAGCTAAGGTTTTGACATCACCTCTTGCTCTGTAGTTCTCCCACAAAGAGCACAAAGACTATATCCTGTCACCATGTGAGCTAAGAATAATGGTAAGGGACCATTTCTACAGGAAGTTTGCTCCTGGTCAGAGTGAAATGGGAGCAGCTGGGGGACATAACTTAGATTTCACAGCCAAATGGATTCCAAATACAAACTCATGATTTATGTAGAATTTTCCACAGATCATGGACAAAGCTGGGCTTCCTTATGATGTAAATTGGAAACAAAGGGCTGCCCAACAAAAATTTCAACCAGATAATCCTGTGAGCTCCAGTGTCTGTTCAGAGGCTATGCAGTCTAATAACTTTATCATGTAGTGCAAAATTGAGCAGCAGATCACAAACTACAGTTTCTACAATTAGCTACAGCCATCCTGGAGATACATCCATTTGTTAATGCCCAGGTGCCATTTTGGTTTTCCTGCCAACAGTATGCATCATCAGTTCCCCTTTTCCAAACTCACCCCAGCATTTATGATGCTTTATTTTTTTGATAATAATCATTCTGAATGGAGCAATGTGATGGTTCATCCTGGTTTTGAGTGGTCTTGGTATAGACCAAGCCAGCCAGTCTTCTGCACCAAGGGTGCTGCATGTGAACTTTGGTTCTGAGCCAGAAGCTACAGGAACCTTTCAAAGTAAAATATCAGAGAGTCAATGGGCTCAAGCTTCTTTTTTAGAGGTTCCAAACCAGAAGGTGTAAAATATTTACGTGGCTTGTTCCTGTCAAGAACTTCAACCACAGTCATGGTGAATAGTGTTCCTCTGAGGATGCATGGAAATGCTGAGAGATATTTTGCTTGTTAAAAATACAAACAAAAGTGGGACCAGGATACTGTTGAGGTGAAAGGAATAGGCTTCCTGCAAGTCTTCGGTGTGAGAGATAATGATGTACAATGAAGAATGTGCTTCCCAAAATGTGCCACTAGCACTCCAACAGATTATAATTATATCCTGGCACCTCTACAAATTGAAATGCCTTCCTTCCAAATTTCTAAGTCCTTCTCTAACTAATGCCTCCCTCCACCTGCCTTTCCATGATAAAATGAAAAGATGATTATGTTTTGCTACAACTCAAGGATGCAGTGTAAATCCTAGCTAATTCACCCCTAAGTTTTAAGTCCTAATGTCATAAAATCATACTTATGTAGAAATTGGGACAGTGTTATAATATTGTTTGATTATTTTTGAAAGTGGTGTTAACCAGGACTATTGGTGCCAGTGACAAGGAGAGCAGAAAAGCATACAGAGACAAGGACAGGTCTTTTCACTGCAGTCTTGAAGTGGCTCCTCAGAGAGGCTGATGTGAGGTATGTGGCTGTACCTGAGAGGAAATGGGGTCAGGATGGGATTCATCCAAAGGCAAAACCAGGAAACTGTCTGGAGTCTGCTGAAGGGGGTTATATGCTTTCAATAATCCTAGTGGGATATTATATAGGTTCAAGTAGAAAAGAGACACCATCAGGTTCACGTATATATTAAGCACTAAATGTATAAATCAAAAATAGACTGACTGGGGTGAAAGTGGCCATTGGTCCATCAGCAAGGAAGTCGCTGCACTGTCCATGCGGTCTCAGGAAAATCAAACCCATGTGAGATGTGTGGACAGAAGTGGAGAGGCCTGATATCTAGGGTGAGCATCAAAATGAAGGGAATAATAAACATGAGAGACAAGATGGATGGATGAATAGAGAGCTACCAACACTCGTCTACCTCTGCCAACCCAAATGCTGCCTTAGAAAGCAGCTGGGCAGACTTCCCTACCATTCCCAGGGCTGGGGAGATAGAGAACGAGTTCTGAAGGGTGCTGGGAAGAGAAACCAGGAGCCCTAATTAAATGCGTTCAGTTGGTAATTCGTACCCAAGTGGACAGCTCAGAGAGGCAGCTTATTATTCATGGTCCAGCTCCATATGAATGTGATTTATACTCATATTAAGAGATGACAACACTGAAGAATAGAACACCAAGAGGAAATATTACAGTAGCCAGGGCTGAACTCTTCAGATTCATCCTTGAGACATGGAGTAGAAGAGAATGGCTGCAGAGTGAGAGGGAAGCAAACACACAGGGCGGGTGGCATTGCTGAGCAAATTCTTAGGGAGTCATGTGCATCAAATATGCTGAAAAAACCGTGATGAGAAAACAAAGAAACAATGCTGAACTTGGCATTATGGAGACCATTGGAGATCTTAGGACATTTTGGTGAATTAGTAGAATAACCAGATTTGGGTGATCTGAAGAACAAATAGAAGACAAGAAAGTGAAAACGTTAATGAGTAGCCAACTACTTAGAAAGAATTGTGTTGGGTAGAAGAAGGAGGGGATAAACAACCCAAGGTGCTTGTGGTATTTTGTCTGTCTTGTTTTACCTAAGAAGGGTGGTACTGCAACCTGTTTACCTGGGGATAAGATAGTCAAAGGTGACGATGAGAGAAGATAATAGAAGAATCAAGGTAAAGTTAATGAGGAGCAGGATTTATAAATTGTATGGAGACTGGCTGCTTGTAAAATAAGAACAATTAGTCACTTTTATAGGAGGGAAGAAGAAAGAGGAGAAGGAAGAGGCTGGAGAGAGGAGGGGAGGAGGGGGAGAAGAGGTGGAGAAGGAGGAAGAAGTAGGGGTGTGCAGATAATGGCAGTTTATGGATTTTGTAGTGGAACAGTTAGATCACTTTTGTTTATTCTATGAAATGTGAAGCAGATCATCATTAAGAATTAGAGTAAATGCATAAATGACATTGTCATTCTAGAAAGGAAGAAATCGGTTTTCACAAATATAAGCAGATTTAACAGACATTGCTGTCCATACAAAGTCTGGGATTGTGAAGTAAAGGTGCAATCAGATTTCTCCAGCAAAGTGGTTTCTCCATTAAATACAAGATAACCTGTGAATGAGTTTAGCAGACTCAAGGATTGCCTGCAAAATATCAGGCAGGAGAGGTAAGAGTTGAATTGATTGAAATTTGAGAGACTTTAATGATGACTTTGGAACTTAATTTAGATAAAGAAGGAGGAGAAGGCCACGTTGTGTGTGAAGGAGTAAGAGTCAGTGAGTTAAAATCAGCAAGATTCATATATTTTTGCAGCAAATGGTTGTTTGCCAACTGATCTGAAAGGGTAGAAAGCTCTGAGACCTTAATGAACTGTCAGAATGCCACACCTGTGAGAGGGCTCAGGACTCATGAAAGATTCTGGAAAGGCAACAAAGATTTAGAGGTCATGAAACGCGAGGCTAAGGTGTAGATGGTGCATCCACATGGGTGTTGAAACTCATTGGCAACAAAGATTCAGGTGGAGAGAAAGGGAGGATTCCAGGAGCCAAAATCTTCAGAGAAAGAAGGGGAGAAATCAGGACACATGTGATTCTGAGGTGAGGAGAGGAAAGCAACAGTGGGTTGGGTCTAACGGTCTCATAGAGGGAGGGATATAAAAAGCTGTCAGTGCACTACTAGTTTGGAGGCAGCACGGGGGAGCACACTGGTTCTATCCCCTCCTCCTGGCCCTGAGATATGATGAGTGTGATGCTGAAACAATACATTCGAGAGGGATCGGGCAAAAATAAGTCTTCAGGAAGCAAGTAAGTTTCAGAGTTAAGAACCAGGGGATAGAGAAATTGCCACAGGAAGGCAAGTATTTTCAGATTACCTTTGCCTGGTAATTCCAGGACACAGGAAAGTGCGCTGGTAGAAGCATCAGAAGATGGTTTACATTGGAGCCAGTCTATGGTACTCAGGAGGATAAAGATGTGAAACATATTGGAAGTACTTGTTAGTAAGCAGAGTTGAGTAGATACAAAAGTGCTGTTTTCCAAAGAATGTAAGGTTGACTTTTGTACCACGCACATCTCATGGTGCTAATGGCATGGAGCTGCTTAGGTAGACCTTCTCCAGCTGCCCCTTTCCAGCTGACCTTTCTCCAGCTGCCCCAGGGTAGCACACACAGTGTGGCCCAAGAGTCAACAGCAAACCTGTTGAATCCCGAACTCTAAGACTTTTGCCCTACAAATGCTTACTCAAAAATTTTTGAAAACTACTGCACATTGTTCTAGTATTTAAAATGTGACTTCTCAGGCCTTTTTAAAAAGTTAGTGATGGGCCGTGCTCAAAGCAGGAGGCCTGAAGAATGGCTTCTCTGTTTACAACACACCCAACAGGAATTTTAGGGTCATTGTGACAAGGGACACAAAAGTTGTGACCTCCCTTTGAGCAAATGTCCTACACATGTACTCCATATGCTTCCACATAGCTTCTGGATAGCACCAATGGGACAAGGGTCAGTAGTGGGGGAAAGCTATAGCATTTTGTCGGGGAGGTGGACATTTTGAGTGTATCTATAGGTGATCAGTTGGTAGTCCTAGAAGCAAAGACTTTGAATTTCTATTTTCAATAAAGTTTAAAAAAAAAGTTAGTGAAAAGTATTAGAATTTCACACAGAAAAACTGCATACACTCACACAGTCACAGCTGTGCAGTCACTTTCAGGGGAATAGATGATCATCTGAGTCACCAGGGTACCCAGGTCTACCGATCTCCAGGGAGCGGCCTCTGGGCATTGAGAGGGATGGGACATCCTAAGGCCCCTTCTCTAGACCGGATCTACCGGGCACATGATACTCTTCAAACTCTCCAGCCTTCAAGGTGCTTGACAGGTTCTCTGTAGCTCTGGAGCACATCTGGCTTCGCCTGCTGCTTTCCTTTCTTTGTGTTTTGCTGCAGTGCCCAGCTGGCCTTCTTCCACAGGGGAGCTTTCCCTGAAACCAGCTGGAGACTCCCTACTCTACAGCAGCCCAGTTTCTGCATCCAGGATTAGAGCTATCTGTTACTTTCACAAAATAATTGCTTTCCAGACAACCTCCATCTCAACCTTAACCAAACCCCAGATATTTATTTTGAATGATCGGTCTTATTCAACAGAAAAATGATTACTTTGGCTATTCTCAGGCTCTGCATAGTTGTCTGAGTAAGTGAAACTAAGTGGCCATTTACAAATACATTAATTTGAATATTTTTAAAATTAATTTCAGAGCACATAGCTTTCACTGTAGAAGTAATAGTATAGTATTGAAATCCATTGAAAGTGTTACTTCTACTAGAAAAAAACTACTCATTTTCCTTTAAAACACTGACCACACATAATGTAAAAATATAACTCATGGTTTCAACTTTTTCCATTACAAGTTTTAATAAAATATTTATAAAGAAATATAAATACAGATGAAATATCAAGTAAACCAGTTATGGAATACACTCCTGAATATTGTCTTCACCCAGGGTTCTTATGAGATCAGTGCTTAGCTGTTTCTCTACCAGCTAAGCGGTTTGACTTGAAACTGTGTCAATATATTTTTAAGAATTTAAAGAGTTTATTAAAAATTTTGATAGATGTGTATTAATTGGATCAATATGGTATTTCTTCATGTGCATATATTGTGCACTCACCAAACCCAACTTCTCTTTATCCACCTCTCCCCTGCATTCATCTCAGATTCTGTTATTTGCTGCTGTATGTGGAGGTTGAGATTTTTAGCTCCTCCTTTTTTAATCTCTCCAATATAAGAGAAAACATTTCTTCCTCTTCCTTCTCCTCCTTTTCTTTCTCCTTCTTTTCCTTTCTCCACCTCCCCACTGTTCCTCCTCTTTTTCTTTCTTTTTTTTCTTCTTCTTAAATTTTAAAATTTGGGGAAAAGTTTTCACAAAGTCACTAAGATGTGGCTGGACCTTGTGATCCTCCAGGAGTGCAGGGACTACAGGCATTTGCCAAAACTCCCAGCTTGTCTTTCTGTCTCTGCTCTATTTCACCTAACAGTTCTATCCATTTTGCTGCAAATGGCATGATTTCATTTTTTCCCTCTAGGAATCATTCACCAACCAAGAGTGTGGTCCTCATAACTCACTGTGCTCACCAGTCTTCCCTGTGCGGCGTCCTGTTTTGCACAATTGCAGAATGTCCCAAGGTCAGTTTCTCAGGCCAACTCCTCATCATTCTTCTTCCTGTCTAGGATTCACAAGTTCAGTCTACCAAAGCAGTCTGCTCAGCCTGGGAAAATGTCCTGGAGAACTGACAGACACAGTGAAGTGTTTGATCAACAAGGGATTTGTAACCTCTGAGGGTATTCAGTGGGTCCTGGGATCATAAAGTTGATCTGTTTTATTGATTGGCAGAAAAACTTCCTAACACTGAAGTGTTGCAATAATTCGTTCTCCAGGGATGTATAAATTATCTGAGCAAAATTCACAGATGTTGAAAACAGAATTCACCTCATTTATTTTCATGGCATGCAATGGAACTTCAGAAATAGTTAAAAAAAATACTTAATGGCAATAAGAAAATCTTCAACAATGGTGCTTTTGATGCAAAATTCTTTCCCTCCTGGTTGTCAGTCTCCTCTCGGTATTCATAGCAGCAGTATTCTGACTATGATCCAGGTCTCATGCCAGGGAAGCCCTTTCTAGAGAGAGATGTAAGTCAATTAACAAAAATAAAGGAGACTGACTGAAGTATGTTATATTCAAGTACAAATCTGCCGAAACTAAACCTGTTGATCTATACAACTAAAATGCACTAATACATATGTGGAATACGTAAAAGCAAAATGGTATCCTTTTAGCATAGAGAATAAGGACCATTTGAGACTGAAGATATCCAATTATCACTGCAGTGTTCCCTATTCTCCCAGAGGAGAAAATAACTAAACTTATTCCTGGCCCCAGTACTCTTGATGGATTTAAGAAACCACCCACTCTAAATTAAATCCTAGAGCAACAGAGAAAATGTTTGTTTCACATGAAAGTATAGGGAAAGCTTGCACAGCTATGAAAGCATCTAGGGAAGTTTAGGAAGATAAAATACACTTTTACAAAATCCCCAAATAGAAAAATCTTGGGTTAGAGGCTAAAGGTTGAATCTTATGACTTAACAATCTCTAGGAAATGTAAAGTTGCTTTAAAAAAAGTAATCTGCAATTTGGGCCTGTTCTTTGCACCTGTAATCTCTTGCTAAATCCATTGTTTGTTTTCTTTTTGCATTAGTAGCATTTAGCGCTGACTGTAATTACCACTGATGTTCTGTTCTTTCCATTTTAATTCATTTTAGTGTAAATTCTGACAAATAATCATTAACAATTGCTATATCGAGTTTGCTTATGAAGAATGTTTTCAAGTATTGGCTTTGGCAGCATTGGATGGTGTTTAATTAAAAAAGAAAGCATGCCCAATTACTTCTAATCCCAAATGAATAAAAGAAACTTACCTAAGCTCTGCAGCACAGTTTTCTGAGACCACCCTGCCACCACAGCGCCCAAGCCTGCCTGAGCCTCATCAAGAGAATATGAGGGCTGATAACTGTATGCCATTTGAACCATCTTCAGGGTGAGCTTTGTGGATCAAAAAGACAACTGCTCCCTCCAACGTGTGGGGCACAAAAGAGATTCAACCCTTTTTGTGAAGCTGATGAGAAGTCTGACTTTTGGTCTAATTTATGAATAAATTTCATTTGCCATTCTCCATGAAATTTTAGAAATGTCCAGAGCTACAATTCAGAAAAAAATTAAAGAGAATAAATCTTGTCCTGGTTCTTCTTCTGTCCATTCTCTCCTCCCTTCCCTCCCCCACCTTCCTGGCAAACTTCAAACAAGGGTCTGGTTCCTCTCCCATGAAAATGGGATCTCAGAGAGGTGGAAAATGCCCAATAATCCTAAAATTTACTTTAAAAGTACTGGTTTCCACTCTAAGTGTTGCAAATAATCCTTGCAATGCCTTTTTTTTTTTTTTTTTTGTAAATTATGGGGCTGAAATGGTGAGAGATTCAGGGCATCAAGAAAGAGGGAGATTGAGAGAACAACACAACCTTTTCAGGAGGCCTGGATACATCCACAGGGCTAGGCCTGGGCACAGTGCCAGCCCGGACCCCGAGCATGACATTGCTTAGAAGCAGAAGCGTGAGCCCCATCAGTCACCACCACGGCTGGAGCACGGCTGAGGTAGAGCAGGAAATGGATTCCGTGTGGTCACATTTGGAGATCATTACAGTCTCCCCCTTCCCTTCTCCCACAGATGGGTGCCGGCAGGCAGGAGAGTCATTCTAGGTAGCCACGTTTGCAAAGTAACATCAGTCCTCAATTTCTGCAGAATGCATCATTGCAGCTAAAGAAAAGAAAGAAAGAAAAGAAGTTTTGAGAATGTATTGTATCTACATTCAAGAATTTGAAAGGATAAACTTCCTAGGCTTTGATGTGAAATATTTTTATTTACACCAAGCAGAAGAGATGAAGATTTTGTGTAATCCAGACCGTACTTTTTGCGAAGAATATTTCTTAACCTGTGTTGAATTCCCAATTTGAGAAAGACTAGAGTCACACTTATGTGTAATTCATAATTTACTTGGCATGTGTATTCAAGCAATCTGGAGAATGTTTGTAAATTTAATACATAGGATTCCATCCCTGCCCTTCTCCTTCATTATAAGAAATGGTTTCTAAGGAGATAATCATTTGATATAACTATGTAGGAATATGAAAATATGTCTTCATAAAGTATTCATCTATTTTTATGATATTTAAAGTTATAACAAAGCTGTGCAATGACACAGAAAAGCAGAATCTGTTTAAAGTGGTTACCTGTAGGGAATATAGCAAGGCACCATCAAGGTGGGATAATCCAGGCGGCCAAAACACATGCAGAAAAACTTTTCATTTTAAATTCCACTATGTTATTTGAATTTTAACTGATTAAACATGGTTTGTAATGGTAGGCTGTTTTCTCTGAGGGTACGACTTCTCATCGGTATATTTTTGCATATTTTGTCATTTTAAAATGTCCCTAGGCCATGACAAAGTCAGTTCTAATTGAGTAAATTGTTCTTTTTTAATTTAATTTCCTGTGAAACTATGAGAACTGAAGTCAGACGAGCTTTGTCTAGGTTTTGACATTACTATACAAGTTTTGTGATTTCTTAGCTCAACAACCTCTCTTTCTCTGTGCATTGATGATATAGGAAATGATCATGATAGCTATACCTTTTTCTCTTTTTTTGCTTTTTTAAAATGACACTACTGGTTGTCAAAAATAAAATATCAAAATACCACATCTTTTTTATCCATTCTGTGGTTGATGGGCATTTGGTTTGTTTCCAAGATTTAGATATTACAAATTGTGCTGCTATAAACATGGGTGAACATACATTGCATGACATTTTCAATTTTTCTAGGAAAATACCCAAAAGGGGAATAGCTGGATTGAAATGGATTTCCAATCCTAGTTTTTTGAGAGATCTCCACATTGATTTCCACAGTGGTTGCACCAGTCTACACACCCACCAGCAATGGAGAATTGTTCCTTTTTCCCCACAACCCTGCCAACATTTGTTATTGGTTGATTTCTTGTTGGCATCCATTCTTTCTGGAGTAAGATAGAATCTCAATGCTGTTTTAATTTGAATTTCTCAAATGACCAGTGATGAACATTTCTTCATGTATTTCTTTGCTATTCGTATTCTTCATCTGAGAAGTGTGTGTTCATCACAGATGGTATTTTTATACAATGGAATATTACTCAGTTATAAAAAAGAATAATCTTGAGGGTTTTATAGGTAAATGGAGGCAACTTGAGGCCATACTCATAAGTGAAATAAATCACATTCATATTCATAAATGCTGTATTATCTCTCTAGTATAAAAATAATAAAATATAAAAAACTGAAAGAGTAATAAAATTCAAAATGTACAATAGATATTGTAATAATGAAAGGGGAAGAAAGTGCTCAAAAGGAAAGAACAACTGTGATAGGTGAAAGTAGAAAAGAAAGAAAGGAAAGGATTATACATATGTTGGTAAACATATGTAAATGTATTATGTATGTATATGTATGCAAGATAGATAACTGTACTTCTAATCTGTTCATCGAAAAGAACAGTTGGTGCTGTCATTGTTTGATCATTTTTGTGCTGAGATCTTGTAACCTGAATAACTACTTCTAAAATAATGATATGCAATATATTAACTGGTGTTAATTCCCTACTATTTTATTAATTTCGCATTATTTCTATTCCTTTTTTCTCTTTGCTCTTTAAAATAAATTTTAAAAAAATACATTTTTCCCACAAGCCTCCCAGTACTTGTTCTATAGATTTTATTTAAAAGTCAGACTCTTTTGTCTAACACAAAATCCAGTGGGTGCTAGGCCTAAGGCTAGCAGAATGCACAATGCTTGGTCTCCGTCACTTATTCACAGAGCACAGAGACTGCACCACACAAGCCGTGAGCCCGGCCTGTTTGTCTCCTTCCTGCATCTCCAGTCTTGTGATAATCTGCTCTTTCCTCTGTCCTTTCACTTCCTAAGCAGCTCCTGTTCCCTAACAGGAGTGTTTCACCAAATTTACCTATTTCAATGTTCTCTCCCTCTCTTTAAATTTCCCTGTTGGTTATATCTGCAATAACAATATATGTAAAGAAATAAAGATGCTCTTCTCATCCATATCGCCTGTCTTGTCCACCGCAGTACTGCCTAGTTCTTCCACTGAATTTAGGGGAGAAGTGCATGGCTTCTCCTCGTTAGCAAAGTCACTCTGTTTACAATGCGATACGGCTCACTTAGAAGGGGGAAGAAACTTATCCTTCTACTTTCAAGATTTGTTGAAAGCAGAAGCAGCTGCAGCCCAGGGAAGGCCAAATGGTATGAGGACAGACAGCAAGCCCGCCTGAAGCTGACAGCTGCAGCTGGCATGTGCAGTGCTCGGGCATGCTGGTCTGGAGCCCCTTTGCTTTCTCTCAAAGTAATCTCCTAGTAATCTCAGTAGGATGGGCCTCATCCTTCACCAGCAGGAAGTGCTGCCAGAGTGAGAGCACTGACCTAACCCCGGTAAGGCTGGGCCAGAGACGGATTGAGTTCCCCATGCCAGGCCCTAGTGACTCTTTTGTCTTGTTTTTCTCTTATCTTGCACCACAGGAAATCTATTACCCAAGATGCCCCATAAAGAAATGGGGCCCAAGGAATATGCAAAATCTTCAATACCTGGGCTGTTTCTGGAATGCTGAAAGCCCACTAGTTTACTAAGTTCTGACGGAACTCACAATAAGTAACTTGTTCAAATAATTTCCCAAATGTGATCTGCTTTTGGGAGGGGTCCATAATAATCATAGCACTCTAAGAAAGCAGCGTTGTGTAGAACTGACACAGGGAAATGTGTTATGAGTGGAAAGCCCTGACTGAATGAATTTGTTCTGCAGAATATAACCCTGCGGACTGGATACGGAGCACCTGTAACTCCTTTTCACATGGCGATGTCGCAGATCACTTTATAGAAAGTCACTCCACACGTGCTAACAACTACATGTTTAAGAACGAGGTGGAATAATCATTTGCCTTTGTTTTCCCTAATATAATATTCCGGGTTTTATCTTTCTACAAAGTTGTGCAATTGAGGTACAATACTAGGTCCATGTCTTGGGAATCTTTCAAACTTTACTAGTGATTTTCACTGACTTTCAACAGCAATAAATTAAACAAGTTCCCAGATCATGAGAGCCACATTGTTAGTGACAACCCTTACCAAGTAAGGTGTTCACCCAGCACCGTGTCACTCTACACCAAAGCACGTGAATGTGCGCACACAGGCACGCACATAAGACAGAGCAGAAAGAAATCATGGGAAGTTAACTGAAAAGATGAATCTCCAAACATGAAAATGTTACAATATTATGGGTAACTTTTGATGTCTAAAATACACTGGAGCATGATATATATTTTAGAAAACTTCTCTCAAGCTGATAAAAAAATTATTCCAGAGATGAGTGATTTTCTCAGAGATAAATGTGATGCTTATAATCAAAGAAGTCCAAACACTTATTTACAAAATTTGATCAGAATAAGCATGGAGGGTCAAATCTAACAGCCACTGGTGGTGTTCATAGATCAGAGGATTGCTCCTATTCCTCACTCTCTTGTTAATCACTCAGGTGTCCCTGCCCCATTTGGCTTGTGATCCAGAATGAAGACATAGGAGGAAACCAGAAATATCCCGGAAGTCTGGAATCCGTGATCCATTTGAGCTCGGGCTACCAGGTGAACCATAGGTGACTGGCAGGCCTACGGCCCTTGGAAAGCACTGGTATTTTTAAATTGTTTCTTTTTCATTAAATTTATTTTAACAGGTGCATAACATTATTAAAAATGTAGGTAATAATGGGGTAACCTATAAGATTTTGATCCTTATGTACATTGTATAATGCTTAATTCATGTTACACATATTTCTCTCTTTAAAAATTTGTCATTTTCTTTAAGCTAAAAATTTGTAAATCCTTTGTCTTCTGGCTCTTTGAAATATTCTGTAGGCCTTACTTAATAAACAAAATTAACTATTACAATGGCCATCTTCTTTGGGAGCCTTTAGCCAAACCTGAACTTTAAGAGCACCACTTGGCTAGGAACAGTTGCCTAGGTTACCAGCTATTGATCAACTATTGATCACCAATAGGATAGTAGTTTCCTATGGTGGGCTGATCAGACCCACAATCTCCTGAACAAGTGGATGGTGAAAGTTTAAATAAAAAAGACAAGTTGTATGATTTTAGGGCTCCAGGAAGATCAAAACCCTCTGGCAGAATTCAAGATTCTCTGGAGGTGAGACAGAATTTATCTGGGTGGCCTGTTCATATTTAGTTTACAAAAAAGGAAGCAGATACTGAGGAAAATGTGGGAAACTGAGCAGGACCTTGAGAGTCAGTATAAAGACTTTCCCAAGCAGTAAATTTTGCCAATAGGAGAACTGTCTTACCTCCAGGTTGAAAATTACAGCAGAAATGAGATGCCTACGGCTGTGGCCTCTATCTAGTTAATTGGGGTGAGCGCCAGGCATCCTAAGCTGTGACCTTTTCCTGATCTTTGAGGCCTCATGGCATCACAGGTCACTACAGGTCTCAGCCAGAACTGGTGATTCCTAGAGATTCACTTACGATGAATCTGCTGCCCGTCTCCAGACAAGGGGCCTAGACCTGGAACAGACTCACAAGTAAACATAGAGAGCCGACTGGTTAATTTTAGGTCTTGTGCAGAGCCACTTCATAGTGGTCTCTGATAGGGCTCTTCCCCACATGGCCTGACTAGTCATCATGGGGGAGGTTCAAAGCAACAAAAGAAAACCACAACGGACACCTGATCAGTGTTCTCCTTCCCAGAACTCCCTACCTGTTCTTCCCGTGGGTGCCAAGGATTCCCCAATCCCCTGCTAACACGTAGCACCAATCCATCAAAGTCAACTAACCAAATCCCCTGTGATATGAAAACACATATAAGGCAGCCCTCTTCTTCTGTCTGTAGAGAGCCAGCACAGCATGGCTTCTGTGGTGACGCCCCCAGGCCTTCATTAACGTTTCTTTGTTTCTCCGCTCCCTCTCATTTTTCTGCACTGCTTCAGATTGAGTGCCCCCCAAAATACTCAAGCAGTCTCTATCAGTTTCCCGAGTTGTGGACATGTAGCCAGGTCTGTGCCTGGTGGACAGGCACTTTCCCTGCCTGGGGTTCTTTGCTTTCTAGTGAGCATCCAGGTCATCTGTAGAGCCCTGCAATTAGATGACAAGGGAGCCTTTTCCTATCTGATTTCTTGCCTAGATCCTGCTTAGTGCCATTTTCATAGAGATGCACGCTGCTTTTGTCCTGTATTAATGGCAAACAAGAAATTGGAAAAAAAATAAACAACTAAAGACAGAAGGAAAGAAAGAAAGAAAGAAAGAAAGAAAGAAAGAAAGAAAGAAAGAAAGAAAGAAAGAAAGAAAGAACTATTGGCCTGTGAACTGTGTTAACAATTTGGGGTGCAAATCTTTCTGAGCATTTTATTCACAACTGAGAACCGTTTGGAGAAAGAGCCTCAGAATTAAGAGCTGGAAATTGATGTACTTCCACTGAATAAATTACCTTTCTCATAGCCACTAGGCATTACAAAGCTGATCTTTTTTCTCTGAAGAAGGTGCTAAGAAGCTCAGAACAATATTCCCAACATACTTTGATAAATTACATTTGTATGTGAACTGTACAATACGGCTAAGCCTTGTTTTTACTTCCCTGTTCTAACTTTTTCCCGTCTTTTTTGGTTTTCATTTTAAGGTACACCAAATTTCTTTACAAATGAATTGCCAACATGTTCACTAAGGAAATGAGATAGCAGAAGCAAAATGTTTCTTGGAAAGCCAACGGGAAAGCTATGTCATAACTCATGAATTTTTACACCTCAGGCAACATTCTGTTGTTCATCTCCTTCCTCCTTCCTCTGCATGTAAATAAGTGAAAAGCAGGGTCTCCTCCAGAGAGGCTCCCGTTTTGCCACAAGAGATGTGACAAGCCGAGGGAAATTTCCCACGGCCATCATAGTGGGGACGTGATGCCACATGGTGGAGTATTTAAGAATTTCAAAACTATCATATTGAGGCTGGCTCCTCACCCCTTCATAGAATCTCTACACAAATAGTGATAGGTTTTATGATGTGAATTATTTGCAGCGATCTTCAGGAAGTGAAGAATGTCAACTTGCCATGCAAGTTCAAGAATTGTTTCCGAAGTAAGCCAGTATCCGTATTTTGCTGATAAAACACAAGCTGGAACATCTACTAAG
Organism: Dasyprocta punctata; assembly: GCA_004363535.1. Classification (NCBI taxonomy): domain Eukaryota; kingdom Metazoa; phylum Chordata; class Mammalia; order Rodentia; family Dasyproctidae; genus Dasyprocta; species Dasyprocta punctata. The sequence goes on from RJWM01001247.1 coordinate 132,383, forward strand.
AGCAATTTGGGAATGCTTGTGTCAGAATAAAAGAAAGAATGCCATTGTATTTGATAACCTGCTAAGGATATATCATCTGTATGCATGTACACATGTAAACTGCTACACATAGTCTCTCACTGAAGCATTACTTGTGATAACAAAATATAATAAGATGTACTAACCTAAGCATTCCTTAAAATGACTGCTTAAGTAAACACATCCATATAATGAAGCTGCACAAGGATAAATTTAGCATATACCCATTTATATCTTGTGAGTTTTGAATCATGGTAATATATCACACATACAAGAAAGAAACAGAAAGTAATAATCAGTGCCCTCCAAGAATAATAAAAAAAAAAGAATGTGTACTTATGTAATAAAAGCCCTGTTAACACTGGCAACATTATGAATAGAAAACATTCTTCAAAATATGTTCAATGGAATACAAAATGCTTTTTTGATCAACATTGCTACTGAGCTTAATCAAAATACAAGGATAAATCCATGAGGCTACAGAGTTGAAGTTATAGTACTTATTTTCTATTCTATTTTCCTCCTATGTTGTAAATAATAACTTTAGTGCTTTCCTCTACCTCAATGCCAATTAAAACATCACATCTTTTTAATTGAATTTTTAAAAATCTACTACAGTAAAAGTTACATTACCAATTATCCCCCCTCAATATACTCTCCCTTGCCTCAAACATGCTCATCCCATCATTTTTGCCACTTCTTATCCATTAGTACGTATTTGTGGTACATAATAAATCCATTCATCGTGTGTAGTTGGTACAGGTATATGACACATCTTAATTCTTTTTAATCCCTTCTCCTCCCTGCTTACCTCTCCTGATACCTCTTAGACCTCTTTCAATTTGTCAAAGATTTAGCTCCCTTTTTCCAATTGTCTATCTTTAGTTTGGTCTTTGATTTATTTATACTTTGGATTTGTCATATAAGAGAACTCATAATATTTAAGCTTATGTGCCTGGTTTGTTTCCAGGTGCATTCATGTTCCTACAAATTACTCAAATGCTTCCTCCTTTATTGCATCTTACTCCAGAAAGAATGGCTATCCTCAAAAAATTAAACAATGATAAACACTGGCAAGGTTGTGGGGGAATAGGAGCCCTTTTATAACGCTGGTGAAAATGTAAACTAGTACAACCACTATGAAATCAGTATGTGATTCCTCAAAGACATGAAAATAGAAATTCCACTGTACCCAGTTATTCCCCTTCTAGGAAACTTTTCAAAGCAGTTAAAGACCTCACATTACAATAGTGCATGCATACATCTTTTGTACACATATAGACGTGCCATCCTTTAATTTTCCAATATGCCAATGTGTAATTAAATCCTATTCAGTTTTTAGTCTGTTAGTACCTGCAAGCAATACACAATGTTTGCATTCCTTTTGTGGAGATGGTCCCTGTACATAGCACATCCTGACTCCTGTTTTTCATTCCTTATCACTTCCCCCCTATTTCCCTACTTTTATATCTTGATTCCTTCCCTTTTGAGAATTGCCTCTCTCAGTATTTCCTATTATCTACTTTTTCATAGCAGTATAAAAATTAATAGGTAAGTCATGGAAGAAGCCTGTGTGTCCATCAATTTCAATAGATAAATGGATAAAGAAATCATGACATTTCTATAAAACGGAACACTAAAATTCTATAAAGAAGCATAAAAATGCATCTTTAATATCTATTTGTTTAGAATAACTCCAAGCCAAAGGAGAGTTCAAATATATTTATATGATTAATAAAAAGCATGGAGTATTAAATTATGCAAACTCTAATATTTCCAATGTAGGAATTAAGGGGAAAGTTTAAGGGTCTTGAATAACTATAATGATACATTTGATTTACAATCTCACTGGGAAGAACATATTTAAGAAAAAAGTAACTTCTACTTACAGAAGAAATGTGAAAATAGAAAAGAAGAAAAAAAAGGAGGATTAAAGCTTTCACCCAAAGTGTATCATTTTTGAAATAATAGATTTATTGAAATAAAATTTGGATATCACACGATTTACAAACTTAAACTCTAAGATTCAGTAGGTTTAATACATTGACAAAGTTGAGCAACCATGACTACAATAAAATTTATATCATTTTTCCTTTCCCAAAACAACTCCCTCTACCCAATAACTATCATCTCCTAATCTCTTCTCCTTAAATCTAGCCAAGCACTGAGCTACTACTCTCTATCTTCATACATTTTCCTATTCTGGGAAGTTTTTTTTTTCTCTCTTTTTATCGTCCTTAAATTCAAAATAGATCATGTTGATAGCAACAATAAAAGCCTTAACATATCCAAAATAATGGAAATCCTGCAAAGTGAGCTCTCATATTGTATTGGAGTACAACTAGAAATTGACAGCAGAATCATACTTAGAAAACAATAACCTTTCATTCTCCTCTTTCTTTTTTCCTTCTAACTGTTCCTCTAAGGGAAATCATGTGACGTTCATGCTTGTGCATTTGATTTACTTCACTTAACATTATTGTCTCAAGGTGCATCCATTTTCCTACAAATGCCTGGAGTTTATCTTTTTTTACAGCAGAGTAAGTATGTCATTGTGTGTAAATACCACGTTTTCTTAATCCATTCATCCGTTGATGGGCATATAGGCCACTTACAAAATTTAGTTGTTACAAATTGTGTTACTATAAACATGGGTTGGTAGTATGATATTTTTGACTCTGGGGAAGATACCAAGAAGCAGAATGGCTGGGTCCGGTGAAATTTCTATTTGTAGTTTTTTGAGGAGGTTCCATAGTGGTTTTATCAGTTTACACTCCCACCAACAATGAAGAGTTCCTTTCTCCCCACCACCTCATTAGCATGTGCTATTGTTTTGTTTTTATCACTCAGTGTGTGTCTGTCTTTTTTGTTTGTTTGTTTTGTACCAGGGATCAAACTCATGATCTTGTGCTTACCAGGCAAACTCTTCAGCCACTGAGCTGAGTCCCCGGCCCTCAGTGTATTCTTTAGGAAATAGGATTCAAGTGATGTAAAACTATAATCAACCAGTTTGAGACTATCTGAATAAATTTTAGGAATCTTTGAACATCTGTAACTAATGTTGGCATATGCATTTTCAGAGATAATGATGATTTAAAAGATTATTTTAGTATTCATGTTTAGGAGTACATTAGGCATAAAGACAACTGAGCCCATGTATATGTGAAGTAAGGAGAGTAAGAATTTGTAGAAGGATTTTAAGTGATCACTTCATTGACCATGAACAGAGGAAGTAAGAATAGGGAAAGGAAGCCAGGTCAAAACCTCAATATGAAAACTGGAGGAGGAGCTTGCAGAGTATGGAATCCATCAAGCTTGTCCTTAAGAGATGGAAGCGCTTTGGATGGAAGGTGACACTAGGATTAAGGGTGCTGAGATTAAGAGTGGTTCCCTAGGGAACAGTCCTGATGACAAATGCAACATCATCATGAAGATGATGACCACAACGTTTAATTCAGTTTGAAGCTCATGTGATTCTCATCAATAATTAATATGTTGTCTGATCAGTACTAAATATCCAGTCCACAAGGTTCACCTATTCTCTCCCTACTCTGTCTCATGGAAGCGTCAAGGTGTCACGGAGTTTGTTATGGTCTACAGGCGAGATACACATAAGGCACACAATCACACAATGCATTTAACTAAAATCACAACAAATTTTGCAAAAGAAACAGCAAGTTGTATCAGAATAAAATAATGGTTGTGGGAATTCAAATGTAGGAAAATGTGGAAGTGAAACTAGTGGATCTGTGGAGGTTGATAGAATGTTTCTAGGGGAAACATAGCAGAGGGAGAATCCAGGAAGCAGACAGGTATGAAAGTACTAAGAAGTGGAAGGTAATACTGGGTTTCCAGGACACAGAAGTCGTGAGTACACCTATGATGTGTTTTGAGCAAATAATGTAGGTACAAATGCTAAATTGTGAATAGATGTCATTAATGGGCTAATTGGAACATGAAAATGATCTTAGATTTTATTTTCTGAAGAAGTCTGTCACTATAATTAGTGAAGACGAATGCTTGTGTGTTTGTCATTTTGTTTTTCAATGTTATTTTGGGTGTTATTTGAAATATAAGTTGGAGAAGCCATCACAGGGCAGGAAGATGAATTGTGGGAAAATCATATCAAGTCAGGCAAACACTCATTGTGGTTTAGGCCAGGGCAATGCTGGTGGTGCTGGAGAAAAGTTAACACATCCAGAAAATAGGCGAAAAATAAAATCAAGGGGAAGAAGAAGGCGGAAAGGGCTGTTCTGAACCCTCTGACTGTTCACAGTCGTTATCTTATTTTGGTGACAAGCAAGTACAGAGTGGGCTTTATTCTAATAATTACGATTAACCATGGCTGCTTTGAAACTAATCTGCACTGTCATCCTCATCTTTTCCCTATTCATTCTAGGAATTACATAGATGATATTATGGTTTGCATCTGGCTGTGCCCCCAAAGCCTCATGAGGTCGTGGGGGCAGGCTTCTAGAGTTTGTGATTGATTCGTGGACAATGCTGGGATTACGGGTGTGAGTGCTACACTCACCCTGGGGTGGGTAGCCTGCCTACAACATAAGGGATGGAAAGGGTCTTCTCTCTCCCCTCCCTTTGGGCTCTTGTTGCTTTTGCTGTCTTCCACCACCATGAACTGTTGCCCCTCTGCCTTGTGCCACTCTGCCTTGGAACTGGTTCATTTCAGACTGAAACCTCCACAAATATGAGCTAAATAAACCTTTCTTTCCTTAATTTTGAGTGCTGGGTATTTTGTCTCAGCAATGAGAGAAAAGTAACCAAGACAGATGACAAAGCTATTCAATGAATTAGTAGTTTAATGCGGTTATAAAACCTCATCTCTATTTGGGTAAATATACCTTTACTTAATAGCCATTTACTACACTTCTATCCTCTTTGACCCAAGTTTAGTATTTTGCTTTGGGAAGAATACAAGGTGAGACCCTCCTCTTCTTTCTGCTGCAGGGAGCAGGAATGAGTAGAGGGTGAACAAGGCTTTCCCTCGTATAACAGTGCCTTATCCACGAGGGAAGACCCGGCGGTGCAGCTCTTCATCAGTTAACCCTTATCCTGGAGATCGTGAAATCATGAACCCGTCTGCTTCCTCTTCTTGGTCTGCTTGCTTTTCACATGGCTCCATGATAGGATCCCTGATCATCCCTCTGTGCCTTGGTGTCAACAGTGCCTCCTCAATCTGCTTCCTTCTCTCATGTTTAAAGGAATATTGCACACGAAAGGGGAGCATCGCCATTTCTCTTGCCAGCCCCCAACACCAGTATTCAGCCCACAGTCGTGATGGCATCTCTAAGTGATGTGGAGGCCATTGAAAGGACTCTAAAAACACAAAAACTTAGGAGCAACTTAGGCAACAAAATTAATTAACGAGTAATATAATCCAAAGTATGGATCTAACATCAATCAGTACAAACTGATATTAATCAATGATTGTATAACAAGACAAAAATTAGAAACTGCAAACTTTCTTTGGAGAAGAATTCTAAAATCTTTATGGAGACACTTCAATTCCAAGACTGGGAGAGGAAGTCACCTCAGCAGCAGGGAGTCCTGGGAAGCTTCAGGTGATCATGAGGTGCATCATGTGATCAGTGATGGGGACAAGGGTCACCTAGATCTGCCATGACATAACTGACAGGGCTGCCCAAGGAGAGAAGACTGAGGGCTATGATGAGCAGGTGTGATGTGGTGAGATCAGTGCGGTCCTGGGCTGGAAATAAGGCACCAGGCAAAACCGAAGAAATCCAAATAACATATAGACTGTAGTTAGCAGAAATATATCAGCATTGTTTTATTAATCATGGCATCTGCATATAAATACTGTAAGATATCAGTAGCAAAAATGGCAGAGAGCATGTGAGAACTCCAGCACCATCTTCGGAAATTTTAAAAATAAAACTAAATTTTCTAAAAGTGTGTTTAAAATGGGGCTAGAGTCAGCTTTCTTCTTCCTGACAACTCAGAGTGATGACTTTAATAGGAAGAAAAAAATAAGTATGTAGAAAGGATCAGTTAGCTTCCAGATTCGTATGATCATAGTTTTGGCTTTTCTGTTAACTTATTGTTATTTCAACTTATCTATTGTTATTGTTTCAATTTACACAGTTGAGTGAATTAAAGACCAAAGTGAATTTTTCCCCACCAGAATTGTGAAGAAGTTCACTTACCCACTAACTGCCTGCTGTTTGCAGGAATCAGAGGCTGGGTTCTTCAAGAAAGTAAGGGAAGCACTATTCAAGCTGACCAAGAAGGATTGGCTGAGTAGTAAAAACTGAATGCAGTGCAATATAAAGCACTCTTCTTAATGCTTTCTGTAATTTTAACATTAGAAAAATATTGCACATGTTGTAACAACACCCTATTAAATCAGTAATCCAAAATTTGCAATTTTTTTTTTTTTTTGGTACCAGGGATTGAACTTGCAATGTTGTGCCTGCCTGGCAGGCACTTAGGCCACTAAGACAAATCCTTACTCTATTTTATGAAACAGGGTCTCACTATGCAGTTCAGGCTGGCCTTGAACTCGCTTTGTAGCCCAGACAGGTCTCAGACTCACAGCGATCCTCCTGCCTCAGCCTTCTGAGTGCTGGGCTTAAAGATGTGCACCACCACGTCTGGCAAAAATTTGCATTAATGATGTCAACTACTTCAACCTCCTGAGAAATATTATTCACTTGGTCGGGAGTCTATTCTGGTTTGGCAGCTACAGAAAATAAATGGAATGTTGTCCTTTTGAGGTGGATGAATTCTGATTTCTCAGTATCTCAGAGAAATTGAGCAGATACAGGCAGAAATTAAAGGTGTGACTTAGGACAAACTACTTCAGCAAAATGTCATTTGATAGCACTTATATGGACAGAGTTTTGAATGCACTGTCTGTCTTGAGGCTACAAATTCTCAGAATTGAACTGGAATCTATTGCATTCTCATTTTTGTTAGGTCAGGGACAACAATGCAATGTCTAGATGTATTTCTCAAAAGAAATATAATTGTGCATTATCAGTTTTTTTAAAAAGAAATGTAGTTCTCCTTTGCCATAATTTACATTTTAAATATTCTACATTTTGTTTAGATTCTCTTAACCCTCAGTGGGCAAGCGGGCAGCAAGGATTTAAAGAAGATCAGGAATCAGAGCTCATCTCATCTGCTTTGGACAAGGGTAGCTCTCCATTCACATGCACTAGCTATGACATTTCCCAAGTAGCCAGCCGTGGGGAGGAAATAGAGACCATGAATTCTTGCGGGAATAGCTATGACACGCAGTACGTAGATCTGCCTACCTCTCAGAGTCCACGTTCTTCTGCTGGGTGTGTGTTTACTTATGCAGGTGGGGTCTTCATCTGCCACTGTAGAGCAGACCCCCCTTGTGAAGTCATATTAGGCAAGCATTTTTATTTGTTTGTTTATAATATTATCTTTCTTATTTGGCTACTGTTGTATTCAGTCTCCTTGATAGAAAATCACTTATTACACACACTCCAGTAGTGAAAAATGTAATAACTGTTGAATTTTCAGTCTCAAATATATAATCACAAGTTATGTTATGTGGTAATTCTAAATTAACAACTCTCATAAAAGACTCTCATTATTGTAAAATATATGGAAAGCAAGCAGAAACAGTAAAATACTCCAACTATGTAACATTAAAGTGAAAATAGTAATTCATTCTAAAAGCAATCATTGAGAAAACAATGGAGGTTCTGATTCATAATGAGCAGCAGAAGCCACTACTCTGCGAACTTTAGAAAGCAAGAGCTCCGCTTAATTCATGTTTATGTTGCTCTAGCCTCTTATGTGGCCCACGCTTAATAAGCATATGCTGAATTGAATTGCTCACCAGAGTCATATACTGTGAAAGCAGAGAACTTCCTACTTTTGCTAGCATTGGGACAGAATACTCCAAAGAGTGTTGAAGTGTTCTAAAAGTAATAACATATTCCAGTACATCAGTGAAAGACCTCTGCAGAATTAAAAATTGTTTACAAATTTGTCACCAGAAAGTCGTTTGTAAAATAGATTTTGCAGAGATGTTAATCTCGTAAGCTTTTACCATCATGACATCAAGCTGAATTGTGCTGGTTGAAAATGCAATCCAAGCCACTGTCTGAATCTAACTATACTCCAGTCGTACCTTGTATCTGACCAAATGAGGAAGAGATTTAACCGGGCATGGTCTCAGTCTGCCTCGCTGCCAAAGCTGTCTGTCCTGCAACCGCCAACCAAGATTCAAGTTTTATTCTCAAGTAAGCAGAGAGACATGCCAGACAGCAAAGATGTTATTCCGTTTTTTCACAGAAGAAGTAAAACCATTTCCAGTCTAAACCCCTGCCCCCAGAGGTGTTACAATACAGAGGAAATTTTAGTATTTCTTTGAGTCCTTGGAATTCATAAAAAATCTTACTTCTTCTTTTGTTTTTTAGAAATCATAAAAAAACTTGTATTTATTTTTTAAGTTTGTATGTAAGACATATTGTTTGTCAAGAACACTTAAATGTAGAGAGCGCTAAATATGTTTATTATAAACCACACCACTGAAAGTAAATTTTTCAATATCACCTATAGTTTGTGACCCTGGAAATCCTTAGAGGGCTTAGAATTTGCTGAACTTTGAATGAAATGGAAAACTGATGTCATCACAAAACAAATCTTTTGGAAATTGGTGGGATTATTTTAGAGATTGCTTTTTAAGACATGAATTAAGAAACTATTAATTTTACTTTCTAGGGTGAATTTGTTGGTCATCAGCCCAAAACTAAGTTTTTCAACCAGCTGTGTTTAAGGAAGAGATAATATCTACTCATTGTTACAGCATATGTATATTATTTCATTGATTTTCACAGCAATCACATATGGTAGCAATGATGATGAAAAACAATTACTATTCCTTAAATAATAATGAAGAATATTGGCTTCCCTTTATCATGAGGAGAAATTGAAGTTTAAAAAGGATAATTCCATCATTAACATTTATACTCTTAGCAAAGGTATATAAAGTGCCCTGTACTTTGTCATTTCTTAAAAAAAAGATTCACTTTGCAATCATTAACTCCAAATAGTAAGAGAACCATAAATTACAGGTAGACAGCATAGTCACAATGTAAAGTTGGATATTCCCATTTATTTCAGTGGAAAAGCAATTTGACTAGAAGGTGTTGCATATCCTATCCTCATAACCAAGACCATGTTTGTGTGAATAATGAAGAATTTTCTAATTTTCAGGTCCCAGGAATAAAAATATCCCATCTTAATCTGAAAAAAAATACAGCCTTCAATTTAACCATATTCCTCTATCCCACTCCAATTCATCAAGTAGTCTTTCATTCTGGGTTCATCCTACCCACGTGAGAATCCATGACAGATATCTCATAACTCCTAATATCATCACAATAATTAATGCAAAGGTGATGCTTTCCAATTTTCACATTCTTTATATGGGAATTGGGCAAGTTTGCTTTGACCTTTTGTTCTTTTATTTTTAGTAGAGACTAATTTTATTCACCTTACAGTTTCTCCAGTAGCAGTTTTTTGGGAAATTTGTGCCAAGCACCTAAAACAGTTTCTATCACATGGAAAGGAAAAAAATATGCAGAGGTTACTATGACTGTGCCACCTCTGGGTCTGTCTTACAATCATCATTATGCATAATTCATCAGTGTCTTCTGTTTCCTATGGAGCCTCAAATGCAATCAAGAATATAAGAAAGATTTGATAATGGTGATTCAATACCTATATTCGTTTGTTGAATAATTAACTGTCAAGACTGAAGGGTGAAGAAGAAAAATCACCAGAGGAGCCTTTGACAGAATCTTCAGTCTCTATTTCGCCTCACAAACTCTTCTGTCTCTCTTGGGTTGACACTTGAGCCTCCCTGCATATAGCGCAATAGTTAGTTGATTATGGTTGCCTCAGCCAGACAAGAGAGATCACGGAATCGACACCAGACAGCGCTTTGCTGTCAGACTCAAAGACATAAAACAAAACCTGAATTCAGAAGAGTAGTTAGAGTTACACATTCAATGCTGAGTGTGCTGAGATTTGCTTCAAACTATTCCCAAGCACATTTTAATTTTAGAGCTCGTCACTCATAATTGGTATGTCGATGGGGAGTAGTGGGGAGAGGTCACGCACAGTAGGTGTACCCAAGAAGTCCAGAGGGAGGCCTACTATGTGCAACAACAACAAGGACAAGTAGTCATGTATCAAGGCACCTGACCAACCCGGTGATTGTTGCTGGGTGGAGGGAGAGAAGCAGTATCCTTCTTGTTCCTAGAGGGACAGCAGACAGGAGGTGGAGAAAAGCACCCCGTCTTTGTCCTATCACTATCCCTACACTGTCTCCATACCAAATGCCTTCATTTGTCACAGCCTAGAAACATTCCATGTGGGAGATATTTCCATAGCTAAAGGCCACTTTTGAAATCTTGCTGTCATACCAGAAGAATATGGAATTTGGATCAGTGATGATACCGAAACCATGACGTTCTCTTCAATGCACTAGAGCAGCACTGCAGATGGAGAGATGCTACAGGGGAAAGCCCATGGGCCCGCTGAGGCAGCTGCCCAACAAACACGTGTAATTTGTGTGGGTTTCTATTGAAAACAATAGTTTGCCCCCAGTGGATCAAACATGGAGAAACTGCCACAGTGGAAGCTGGAGAGAACGGGAAGTTAGTGTGACCCTTTGGTCATTTGAAGCAGGATTAGAGATGGTAGTGTTGCTAATTTTCTCAGTGCACCTTCTTGTGATGGGAACATTCAAGCAAAACAAGATGTAAATCACAAGGTCATTGGTAAACAGAAAAAATAGGACATGAGAAATGACTTTCTTATGGGAGACTTTCTTACAGGATTTTTCATTAATCCAAGAAATTATCTATCCAGATAATGATTTAAAAGTCCCTATAATCAAATTCCTATTTCTCCACAACAGAATAACTATATCCGAACCCTTGATTCCTCTTTCATACAATCTATACAAATTGTTCAGTCTGGTGGTAATCTTGGCATTCAGCAAGCTGAGGCATGAGGATCTCCACAGCCTGAGCTACATGGTGATTTCCAGGGTATCCTGGAATGCATAGAGAGAAACAAGCAAAATCTAGCACTCTGACAAATTAAAAGTACAGCAAACAGCAAACCATTAAAAACTGGCAGATACACTGTATAGTGCCCCTCCAGGATTCAGGCCCTTGGGTGATTCCCTCCCTGAGCTAGTAGAACTTGTGATTTGGTTCTGACCAACAGAACACGACAAATACGAAGGGTGGCACTATTTTGAGTAGGGGACAGTATGTGATAAAATGGTCAGATTTCCCTCCATTTACTTGGTTACCAGGTGCAAAGTGATAGCTTTTACAGGTAGCTAAGGTTGCAAGTTAGCTGAATTCTTGAGTCAAGAACCAAGAAGATTCTCTTGCATGGACCTCGCTTCGTCAGGCGAGCACTCTGGAAGTGAATTGGAAATGCGTGTGAAGAAGAGAAGTTTTCTCCCTGGCCAGGGAGAAGCAAACCACCCCATCATGGAGGAGCAAGTCACGTGGCTGGGAACAGGGTGGCCTCCAGCACCAAAGGGCAGACTCCAGCCAACAACCAGCAGGAAGCCAGCATTCTCTGTCATCGAGTCCTAGGAGGTGAATTCTGCCAATGCAAATGGGATACACAACAACTCTTCCCTAGGAAAACCTCCAGGTGTGACTGTAGCCCCACTGACATCATAATTGCATGGAAGAGAGACTCTGAACAGAGGACACAGGATTGTCTAAAAATTGTGTACTATATTCCCGATTGAAATACGGAACATCCTAGTTTCATTAGCTGATAGAAGGAAAAAAATGACCATTAGCAGTTCTTGTTCAACTAGTGTAAGATTTTACTTGTTTCTGTTTCATTGGTGAGTTTTTTCTCATCTACAATTTCCCCAAGTTTACCAGCTCATTGGTAGAGCTTCTGTGCAGAATATAGGATAAATTTTACTGAAAATATATCAACTACATTTTCAGGAGGAAAAGCAGTGGGATTCATTGACCATAGCTTTACTGCCAGGAGGGTGCCACGGTCATCAAAATCTCATCTTACTCTCTCCATTCTTAAATTCATTGCTTATTTCCCTTTCAGCTTTCTCCTCATTTGCAACACTACCACCTATTTTGCATTTAGACGAGTGTCGGATGGGTTCTGAGATACTGGGATAAACAAAAAACAATGACAATCTTAAGGTGGCAGAGTGACTACCTGTAAGGAGGATATAGGGGCCGCCACACACGCTTGAACACAGCAATTATCAGTTTACTAACAGAAGGTCTTTTACTGTACAGTTCTGTCAGAATCTGGGAAAGCAGAAAGGACCCCTGTGACTTCCGAGATGAACAGATTTTTCCTCATTGAACTGTGAAGATAATTCATCCTTCATCTTCCAGTGCCCATCAGCCTTAGAAGCACCCCAAAGAGTTTCTTTGGATTTACCTAGATAATACTTCTCATGTCATACAATGGACAATGACAGAGTAGTAAAAATGAATGAAGGGCAGCTGTCTCCAAAGGCAGTGGAAGAATCCCACAATGTTGGGCAAAATTCAGCCCCTCAGT
>RJWM01001247.1:150000-163480 GCA_004363535.1 Dasyprocta punctata
TTTGCAATCGTGTATTGCATGAAATTATTTTCTATTTTTTTTTTTACATTTCTTCTGTGACCCATTGGTTATTTAGGAGAGTATTATTTTATTTCCATGTGTTTATGCAATTATTGTAGGCTTTTTTGTCATTCATTTCCAATTTTATTATGCTATGGTCAGATAATATACATGGAATTATTTCAGTTCCTTTGCATTTACTTAAGCAGGTTTTGTGGACCAGTATATGATCTATTTTAGAGAATGACCTATGTGCAGCTGAGAAGAATGTGTATTCTGATGTTGATGGGTGGAATACTCAGTACACATCTACTAGGTCCATTTGTTCACAAGTTTGATTCAGTTCTGTTATTTCTTTGCTGGTTTTTTGTTTGGCAGATCTGTCTTTCTGTGACAGTGGGGTATTAAGATCCCCTGTTATAATTGTATTATTGTTTATTTGGTTTTTCATATCTATTAAGAATTGTCTTACATAGTTGGGTGCTACCATATTTGGTGCATATATATTTATGGTTGTAATCTCTTCCTCTTGAAGTTTTCCCCTAACAAGTATGTAGTGAACTTCTTTATCTCTTTTGATCATTTTTGGTTTGAAGTTCACATTGTCTGCGAACATAATAGCTATCCTTGCTTTTTTCTGGGTTCCTGTTGCATGGAGTATTGTTTTCCAGCCTTTGATTTTCAGTCTGTGAATTTCCTTTTGAGTGAAATGTGTTTCTTGTACACAGCATATTGTTGGATTTTGTTTCTTAACCCACTCTGCTTGTCTGTTTCTTTTTATTGGTGAGTTGAGACCATTTACATTGATCGATATAACTGATATGTACCGGGTCATCCCTGTCATGATATCTTTTTGTTGGTGGTTTTCTACATTTTCTGTTTAATTATTTGCCTGGATTAGTGGTTTCTTTTTGTTGTTGTTCTTAAGATTGTGGCTATCTTTGTCTCTTTCTAGAGTGTCTTTCATTACTCTTTGTAGTGTTAGTTTGGTGGCCATAAATTTCTTCAGTTGTTCTTTGTCATGAAAGAATCTTATTTCTCCATCGATTTTTAAGGATAGTTTTGCAAGGTACATCAATCTGGGTTGAAAGTTGTTTTCTTTCAGGATTTGAAATACTTCACTCCAAGCTCTAAGGTTTGTGTTGAGAAGTCTACTGTCATTCTGTTAGGTTTTCCTTCAGAGGTGATCTGTTTGTTTTCTCTGACAGCTTTTAGTATTTTGTGCTTGCACTGCATTTCTTTTTTTTTTTTTTTTGCGGCACTGGGGATTGAACTCACAACCTTGCGCTTGCCAGGGCAGGCGCTTAAGCCACTGAGCCAAACTCCCCAGCCCTGGTTTTTTTTTTTTTTTTTTTGAGGCAGGGTCGCACTATGTAGCTCAGGCCAGCCTTGCGCTCGTGTTGTAGCCCAAGGCGGCCTTGAACTCACAACGCTCCACCTACCTCAGCCTCCCGAGTGCTGGGATTAAAGGCATGCACCACCACGCCCGGCTTGCACTGCATTTCTGATACCCTAATTATTATATGTCTGGGTGAAGGTTTATTTTGGTTATGGTTAATTGCGGTTCTGCATGGTTCACTTATCTGTATATCAGATTCTCTTCCCATGTTTGGAAATTTTTCTGCTATTATTTCTGTGAATAGTCTTCACAGGTTATTAGTATTAACCCCTGCTTTTTCATTGATGCCTATTAATCTTATGTTATTTCTATTGGCATCATCTTGCACTGTTGAATTGTTGTTTCTTGGTTCCTTATTATTTTTAAGAGATCTTTTCTTTCGTGATCATAAGCTCCCATGGTGTCTTCAAGGTCTGAGATATTATCTTCAGCTTCATTCAAGTGGTTTTTCAAACTTTCCAAGACATTTTTCATTTCCTGAATTTCCATTTGAATCTGTTTCATGCATTCATTGTGTCTTATATTGTTCATTCAAACTTTCCATTATTTTCTTACGTTCTTCTATTTTTTTATCTTGTTCTTCTTCAGATACACACAACATTTTTTTCATAATCATTGTCATTTCATTTTTTAGCTGAGAGATTATTTCTGATTTGAGTTTCTCTATAGCTTCATGGAGTTGTGTCTTTACTGCATTTGCTATCATTTCAGAAAGTTCAGCTGTGTGACTCCCAGTATCTTCCACTTCCTTGTCTCTTGGGTTTGTTCTCAGTGGGCTGGGGGACTGAGATTGCCTCTTTGTTTTTTGTTTTGTCATTTTCTTCTGAGACCTGTGTGGCTGGGCAGGCAGCCTCCCGATGAATTGTACTGGAACACTGCGTTGAGTAGAGCTTCAATCGTCCAATATCCCCGTGGCTAGCTGGGGCACACTCCCAGATTATGGCGCTGGACCCTTGTGTTCTGTGGTTTGTGAGGCTGGCCACATGTTCCCCTGATGTACTTTGTTGGGTTGCTCTGGGGTGCTGGGATATGTGTCCTGCAAGTCTGGCCAGGCATTCCCCTTGTGGGTTGTGCTGAGATGCGGAACTGGGTAGAGCTGGATCTTCTGCGCTGCTATTGAGGGCGCACTCCCAGACTGTGCTGCTGAAGCCTCCGCCTTACTGGGTGGGGGCTGAGACCTCCAGGACCCAGGCAGCTAGGCAGAGAGCACCCCAGAGTGTGGTGCCACTCGGACCTTGCATCTGGTTGTGGGGAGTTCAGAGCCTCTGGATTGCTGTGCCAGGCAAGCCCGGGTGAGTCCCAGGCATATAGTGCTGGGGCCTTGCTCCTGATTGGGTGGGTGTGCAACCTCTAGGACTTGCTGTGCAGGCCGCAACCCCAAACAATGGAGCTGATGCCTTCTGCTCTGATAGGCAGACCTCAAGTTCTCTAAGGCCCTGTAGCTACACTGGCCCGTCCCTAATGAGCAGCTCTGGGGCTCTGGGCTGGGCTGCGTTCAGTACCTCTGTGTCCTGCAAGGCTGGCTGGGCATTCCGCTGGTGGGTTGCGCTAAGATGCGGGACTGGGTAGAGCTGGATCCTCTGCGCAGCTATTGAAGGCTCCCTCCCGGACTGTGCTCTGGTGTGGCTTTTGTTCTGGGGCTGCTCGAGTAACTGTTCCTCTCTCCTCTCTCCTCTCTCAGAGGATACCTTGGGACTCTTGGGAATCTGATGGCGAAGGTCACCTCTGCTCTGCCATTGTCCTCAGCAAAAATGAAACCCAGCCCATTAGCTCATTTTCCTCCATTCTACCCTGGATGCTAATCCCAGTACTATTTGAATCTTGTTATGCTCACAGATTTTCTCTTCCAGTGTCCAGGACTTTCTGTATCATGATGGGCAGAGGAAAGAGCCTGAGTCTCATTTGCTCCTCTCTAGTCCTTGCATCTCATGTGTCCAGCACACACAGTCATCACTGCTTCTTACCAGATAATGCTCCCTCTGTGTTTTAGTACACACTGTTAACCCCACCACCCCAAGGACCAGCCGCCCTTCCAATGCTCCAAAAAATCCTGAAGATCCAGTCTGATGTCTGTATCCTCTGGGAAATCTTTCCTAAACCCTGTGGTTTCCCCATCTTCTCTTTCATACACTGAGTGCTAAAGTCTCAGATCAGGGGCCACACACTGCAATTATTTGCTCAGCCACCTCTCAAGTTCAAAGCAGTCACCAACTGTAATAATTTTGACAGAAAATAGAGCGGTCTTATTTTTTACCTCAAACTTGCTCTGCCTATGACCAAGCTTACTTAGATTTTTTTTTCTTTTTTATCATGACTTGCTGTGATATAGCCCCTGTCTGATATTTTGCTTCCATAATTTAGTTGCAACTCTCATTCCTTGTCTTCCATTCTCATTGTCCTGATAAATTAGTGCTACATGTTTAGATTTTAGGAAGATTTCGCATTGAGTCTCTGTAAAAATATGTTTCAAAAGAAAACTGATAACCTACAGATCCAAACACAAGACTCACCAGATAATAAAAGGCATTTAATGGTACAGAACATTCTTCAAAAATTAAAAATTGAGCACTACGTGATTGAACAATCACACTCCTACGTATATATCCAAAGGAAATGAGGAAATGAAATCAATATGTCAAAGAGATGTCTTCACTTCCATGCTTATGGAAACACTATGCACAGTAACCAAGAAACGGAAGCAATCTAAGAGTCTATCAGCTGATGTACAGATGAAGAGTATTTGGTACATAAACATAATGACATATTACTCAGCCATAAAAAATGAAATTCTGTCATTTTTCAAAACTTGGATGGAACAGAAATCATTGATAAGTGAAGTAAGCCAGGCACACAAAGATGAGCACTGCAATGATCTCACTCATATGCTCATATGTGGTGTCTAAAAGAGTTGGTTTGTGGGGAGAATACAAAACGGTGGTTACCATAGACCCTGGGATTGGTAGTGCAGGGGTGGGGGAAGGTTATTTGACAAGTGCTAAAGTTAGGTTGGATAAAAGTTCTGATGTTTCTATTGCATTTAAGATGATTGGAACTAATGATAATGGACTGCATATTTCAAAAACCTAGAAGCAAGAAATTTTAATGTTTTCACCACAAAGAAGTGGTAAAAGAGAAGGTAGCAAAGCTTAACATGATTTGAATGTTGCAAAATGCAGACAGGCATTCAGACATCACAGGAAACCCATTAAAGTGTACAATTTGGTGTCATTTAAAAAAATACGGAGTAAAGTGGGGAAAGAACTGCCTGCAAATTCTACAAAATCAGGGAAGTGCTGTTGAACAGACAGTGAAAGCAGAGAATGCACAGGCAGGGCCAGGAGAGGACAAGAGGACCCAGCCAGGAAACAGGCTGAGCCCGTAGGATCTGGTGCCAGCTTCACCACAGAGGAGGCGCTGAATTAGGGGCATCGTCACTGCCAGGTTGTGGGCCTGGGCTTTATTTTATTTTACTTTATTTATTCATATATATATATATATATATATTTTTGTCTTTTTGAGACAAGGTCTCACCATGCAGTTCAGGCTGGCCTGGGACTCACTTTGCAGTCCAGGCTAGTCTCAAACTTACAACGATCCTCCTGCCTCACCCTCCTGAGTGCTAGGATTACGGGCGTGCACCACCCCACCTGGCTTGGGCTTTAAAGTGTTATTTAGAAAATAAAATAAGTAGAAAACCATTTAGTGGCTAAATTTGAAAAGAGCAGAGCAAAGGAAAAGAGCTATTTGTTTTTGTATCTGAGAATCAGCCCTAATCCAATATGAATTGTGATCTTAAGGTACATATATTAGAGTTGCAGCAAATGTTTTGCAAGGACTACAATTTAAATACAATATTAACAATAAACTAATAGACTGCTGCTGAGTATGAGATGACTTTGGGGTGATAAAAATATCCTGAAATTAGATTTTTATGATGATTACATAACTCAGTGTATTTAACAGCCAAATGAATGTGTATTTTAAATGATTGAATTGCATGTCATCACAAAATAATCCTGTGAAAATGCAAAGATAGAAACAAACAAATACCTGGCAAATAATTGGCCATTTTTTGCTAGTTTTATTATTGAGAATTTAGGGGGAGAAAGAGCCTAACCCTGACAATAAGTAAGATATGAACTTAGTCAGACGACAGTTTCCTTACCGTTTGCACAAATTAATTCCATTGTAATAGCTCCAGGAAGCATTCCAAGTCAAAAAGGTCATAGCAGTGAATCTGTAGCTTTGGAATATTTTAATAAATTCCCATCTGAATTCTTCCTCTATGTAGAAAAGAACAAAAAAAGCAAGGAAGACTTGACAAGACAGAGAATAAGAATGTAAGAAATACACAAACTGTTAATGAGAAAAAACAGTTTGGATTTTCTCATAAAATGTTTCCTAGGTACCTTAGAAAGAATGCATCCAAAATTCCATAACCTAAAGCAATATCACTGTCCTTTCTCTCTGTTGAGGGTGCCCACTTGCTTAAATTAGAGCTCTGTCTCATTCCTAAATACTCTCTCTCACCTCACAGTGGAATATGCGTTTGAATTATCTCCCATATTTTCTTCCCTGTAGTGTCAACTTGATTACCTCTGAGATCTGTCCAGGGGATTGGTAGAGAACATTTCTTCTTGTGTCTAGGTGAGTCACGAAAGTGTCACTTTGTGATCTAGGTTTGGTCCCTCATCCTTTCTTTTCTACACTGTTCCCCTGCTGTATTCCTTGGTCACCATGAACTAAGCAATTTCCTTCTACCACATCCTTCTGCCATCACATTTCTGCCTTGGAGTCAGCTAATCGTGGACTGAAGCCCCTGAAACCATGAACTAAATTGAAGCTCTTCTCTTTTAAGTAGTGGGTGTCAAATATTGTGTCCCAGTAACAGAAAGGTCAACTAATACCCAGCCATAACCCAACTTCTTGGTAATTTCGTTTGTCTTCTGATAACTGAGCATCTCTCATGGGTGGACTGTCCTGTTTGCAAACCTTACGTCCTACTCAGAGTTCCCCACACTGGCAGATCCCTCAGTCCCAAGATATTAAGCTTTTTCCTGTTCACATTATGCATTTCTCACAAAAAGCATTTTCTTCCCTTTCTCTCTTCCTGTCTTTCTTGCAAAATTTGTTCTTCTAGTTACGAACCTAAAATCTTACCACTGTAATGAAGATCCACTGCCTAGCTGAACACACCTGCAGATCCTATTGAGGCCACTAACCCTGTGTAAACCACATCCACCTGAGCTCACTGTCTCAGAGCATCAGAGAATGAAGTCTTGGACAAAAGGAGGAAGTTATCCTAGTGTTTAGTGGAAATAGTAAGAAGAAAAAAAAGCTCTTGGGCTCCAGAAAGGGACTCCAAATGTGAAGTTTCCAGTGTGCATTCTTCATTTTGTTCATTTTGCTATTATATATTATAAGTGTGGGAACTTGTTTTAAACAGGTGGCTCTGCAGGTCTAAAGGAAATCAGTTACTCATCTGGCCAAGTTCAAAGGAAACGGAGTTCAAAAGAAACCAGTTACTGCACATTTTTACGTTCATCCAAGGGAGGAGTTTGTCAGCCAATGCAGCAATCCCTGCACAACAAGGCTTTTCCTGGGAGGAAGCATTCTCATCGCCCATTCTCACCATAACTTTTTAACCTTTTTCCTATGTTTGCTTCCATATTTCTAAGCTTAACTAGCTGCATGACTGGAATTAGCTCCTAACTGGGTATATGCGTTGTTAGTTTCAAATATAACTCACTGTATCTTAGGCCCATCCAGCCTCTACTGACTGCCTGTTCCTAAACAAATTAACTTTTACATTTTCCTTTCACAGTATACCACAGCATCTCTAGATAGTAGGTCCAAGAACATAAAAATCCATCGTGTAAGAGCTGTGGTGTTATTGTATGTAGTACTAAAAATGCAAACTGCCACCAACTATCTTTTAAGACACCACTGATTTTAAGATCATCCTCATTTGAAATGTTACAATGTTGAGAATATTTTTATTTTCTATAAAAAGAGAAATGTAGTACTTGAGTTTTTCAGTGATCATTCTGGCAACATCTCCGAAAAGTGCTTAATGCCCTTACTCATTAATGATGGCATGTTAGTCATATAAGTCAGAGATGTGAATTGGGATATCCTGTGATATGTGGTGAGTTTGGTAAGTTACTTACTAGTGTACCATCCTGTGCAACTGGAAATCAGTATAAATATTAAATATTTACCAAACAACTGAAAAGAAGTTAAGTCAGGCTAATGCTTTCATGATTGATCTCAGAATTAGCCAAACAAACATCCATCTAAAAGTTTACATATTTCTGCAATAGAAAATTTGGCTTCACTCATTAGGATAGTAATGGTTCTGCCAAAGCAAATGGAAGATGTGTGTGTGCGTGTGTGTGTGTGTGTGTGTGTGTGTGTGTGTACCAGTACACGGATGAACACAGGCATGCTATCTGCAGCAAAAGAAACATGTGGTAATTGTAATAATTTGAGAATAGGAAATAAAATGATGTTTAGGAAAAGTTGGCCTGAGAACACAGTGGATACTAAGAATATGTCAGGAACTTTTAAACTTTTCAATAAGGAATAAAGATATGACCTCCAAAAGTGGTCATCTAAGTATAAGAAATGTTTATAGAAAAATGAGAAACTGTTTTAATAAATTGTCTTATACCTGTATAACAGAGTGTTTAAAATTTATATAACAGTGTAAAAGATTTAAAATACTGTAAAATTGTGCTGTAATGTAGAGACAAATGTTCATCTTATGATACTGAGTGAAAAAAATGTGAACCGTACACCGTATTCATATTTAAAATATAAAACTTTTACTAATCCATAAAGAGAAGAGTGAAAATATCTATAAAATATTAATGCTCATTATTTATAGTTTGAGGATTTTTTTTAATTTTTCTTCTCTTTGTCTAGAACATAGAAAATATTTAATATATATTCTTGTTTATAATTTTGAAAATGAATCAGCCTCCTAATGAGACACATTAGCAATGCTCCATAAATGATGAAGACACAGCCAACAAGATTAATATGTGAAAGTAAATCAGTGTTTATGGTTCATTTGCCATTTTAATTTAAAAAAGGAAAGAATTGCTTATTTGAAATAATGGAGTAAAATAGAAATTAAAAATAAATTTATTTAAATGTGTCCCACAAATCCAGATATTTTAGTTTTAATTTTGGTACCCTATTAAGAATAAATTACAATTCTAGTGCAGTTTGGGTTTTGTTTCATTTTTATATTTTGAGATACGCATTTTATCATATCTAGAGATTTGATTTAATATGGAATTTATGGACAAAGTATGTAGAAAACACTTCATAAAATAGAAAAGTTTCATATATAATTAATACATGGAAAGATTTTCACCTTATATTTGTAAGTTAACTGAGAAACAATTTCTCATTACAACTTTGACCAACTTTTAAGGATCTGATGATATCGAGCATTGACAAGGATCTAGAGAAACGTCAGTAGGAGTGTAAATTGGTATTACCACTGAGGCAAACAAGTAACACTGCCTACTAACATTTTAATGTGTGTTTCTCTCTCTCCTCTTCATTCTCTAAAACTTTAAATAAACTTTGTACATATGAACAAACATGCATGCAAAGTAATACTTGTCGAAGCAGATTGTTTTACAAACTCAAAAGAGAAACCACCTTAATGCCTATCAATGTATTCTTGAGTTAAGATACATTTCTGTAGTGCAATGCCATAATGTAGCTAAAATAAATTAAGCAGTTCTAAGGGTGTCAACAAAAATAAATCCTCAAAACATTATTAGAATAAAATGAATTACAGATTTTGAATTAAAGATGACTGAATGAACAGAAGGAACAGAGGAGGAAGTTTCAGAAAAGCATTTGCAGAATTGGTTGGATTAGAAGGAATGGAGTTTCCAGATTTCTCAGCACTACTGGCTGCCCTGCACCGTGAGTGAATTTTGAGCACAGTAACGGATACGTTGGTAAATTTCAAAACACTGAATTTGGAACAAAGGCAAACTCAACAAGCTTCCAAAGAGGTCAACAGTTTTTATACAAAGGATCGAAAGAATACAGAAAACACAGAAAACAGTGCTTTCCAGATTCTGGGAAAAAAAAAAAAAAACTATTTTCACCTTAGAATTCAAAAGCAAATCAAATTGTAAATCAAACTGAAGTGTAGAAAAAAGCCTTTTGGACAGTCACATTCTCGAAGTCTTACATCTGTTTTTCTTGCCTTGGGAAGCCATTATAAAACACCCCTAACAGAATCCAAGGAGTGATCAAAGAAAAAAAGAAATAAAGACCAAGGAAATTCAGAAAACTGGGTCCCTGTAGTTAATGACAGATGAGGCTATTCTCAGGACAAGAGGGGGTGGGATCCCCTGTCGGGTGGTCAGGCAGCAGCCCCAGGAGGAGAGCAGTCCAGACAGAAGGGAGCCGGTCACGGTTGGGAGGGTCCTGCACAAGGAGCTGGGATCCAGGATGCCTGAATGTGGGAAAGAAGGTGTCTGTGACTGAAGAAGGGTCTGGGGTGGGGCCAGTGACAAAGGCCCTGCATCATGGTGCACAATTGAAATCCCAGCACTTGGGAGGCTGAGGCAGGAGAATCACCATGTGGTTGAGGACAACCTGGGCTACTTAGTGCACTCAAGGCTGGCTGAACTACACAACGAGGAGTGTCTCAAAAAAAAAAAAAAAGTATTTGCCTTTGGGGCATGGGGAAGGGATGTATGTTGTGCTAGAGACCTCCCATATTTTGTATTAAATTCTTTAAGTGTTGGGTTGTATAACAATTTTAAACATTAAAAATAAGTTAAATGTTAAAAGTATCTCATAGTATATACAATAAAGTTTTTAAATGAATTTAAATAGTAAGATATTTTTACACACATACAAGTAAAATTAAAAATGAAGGTGAAAGTCTGATGCACAAAGTCAAATTTTAAAAAGTAAGTATAAAAATGATCTAGCCTGCAAGTGCACACCCACCCACACACATCCACACACACACCTGAGTGGTGACACTCATGATTTCACAGCGTAAGAGTAGGAAGGGGAGGGAGGCACAGTTCCACAGGTGTCCAGAGTTTGGGGCAACAAGGAGAGACTGAGGAGAGGGAAGGGCGTATGTGTGTCTTTTCCAGCAGAGTTGGTTTTATACCATTTCCTACACCCCGGCCTTCAGCAGAAAGTGAGCCAATCCCTGTGGATCCGAAGCACTCTCTGGACCCCTCAGTGGACTGAGCATTCCATTCAGACACAGCACCCGGGACGCATTGGGTACTGCTGTTCAACACCGTGCACCTCCTTACTCAAACCTGGTGATTGCACCGGCCAGGCAAAGGGGCTTCAGCTTCCTCAGTGTCTCTGGGACTCAGTGGAGCCTCACAGAGTTTTGAGCTTCCACCTTAGCTGCCACGTCCTGGGCTCAGCTTTCAGCCTCTGGGCCCTCAGGTTGCCAGGGCAAAGCCAAGACCCACATGGATGCTGATCTTTGGGTCTATGGCTGCCACTCTGACTTCGAGGCAAACATCCTGGGTGTTCAGGAAGGGACTTCACACAAATGCTAACAGGAAGCGATATGGAAAAGTGCGCATGAAGGAGTGCTGGGCAAAAAGCCTCCTGTTACTTTTACAAATGGAAATACGTGTCCACTATCCAAAACAGAAGAGAATGAATTTTCCGTAACCCTGCCTATGTTTTGTAAATTGCAAAGCCATCTGAAAGGTCCTCCTTTCTCAGAACTGAATGCAGAATATCACAGAGACCTGCATCACTGGGATAAGAATGATCGGTTTCTACGTATGTGATGGCTTTTAGATTTTAATATTATTATTCCAGTGTGAATTAATGCATGTCTAAAGTCAAGTTCGTTTTTCATATGCAGAACCATTCCTTCATAGCTCCTAAGCTGTTTTCTGTGGGGTTTTGGCATGAGTAAACACAGTTAGATCATTCCCTTTGCAAAATGATTCTAATAAAATCTATTTTAGGAAGAAAACACGATGGATTTAGACTTGATGCCTTTTAACACCCATCAACAAATAGGGGAAAACTCCCCTTTAAGTATTGCTAATAGAGTCTGACACTTCTTGGGAGATGTTTGACTGCTTACAGGTCCTAAATCCAGACCCTCTTTTCCGCTTCCCTACATCTGGACAAAACAATGAGGCAGCCCCTCTCCCCTCCCCCGTGTCACCAGTAAGGCCACACTGAACAGACCGTGGTTATCCAGTCCCATTTCATACTCAGTATATTTCAATGCCCCATGCCCCTTCTTTCTTATGCAAGGTACTTCATTCCTGCCCTGCTTGCCACCAGAAAGCATCGTTCTATGAGTAGTGAATCTTTTCATATCCTCTTGGTAAAGGGGCAGTATCATCAATCTGACAAGCAAACAATATTTTGGGGAGAGTGGCTGACCTGCCCATCTAGAGTGTCTAGAATGCAATTTCCTGCCTGGCAGGGAAAATGTTTGATTGAAAGAACTGAACATAGAAAAAGACCCAGATGTGCTTGGACTGACTAATCTGTGTGAATAAAAACAGATTTAGTTCAAAAGAGCCTTCTTCATCTGATCCCCAACAGGGCAGGGAGCTGCACACATCAATAGAGACACCTTCAGAGTGGTACCAGGCTGAATCCTAGAAGGTAGGGGTGTGGCTTGTCATCACCTGGCCAGGTAAGGAAGACACTGGGAGGAGGCATCCACCCCTTTGAAAGCAACCTGGGGGAAAGGATTCTCAGGGATCCCTGGCTCATTTGAATCTGACCTCTGGGTACAAAGGGAACATAGTCACTATATCACATCCCAGATAATGAATTGCTACTGAACTAAGACATGAGGATTCCTTCACTTGCAGACCACTGAAAAGAGATCTGACAGCAGGGGTTCTGAGAAATAGTCAACATGAACTGCATCAAATCAATGACTTTAATATCCCCTTGCTAACTTCTTAGGCCAACTAGAACTCCTCAATGCTACTTTCTTTTTTTTTTTTATTTTGAAGAGGATAAAACCAAACAAAATAAAACAGAGTAGAGTTCATCAAAACAAAACAGTGAACGTGATTACAGGACTTCAAAACAAGATAATAGGAAATCAACAATGGCTACCATAATGCGTCTTTATTATCTTCAAAGTAGCTACCTATACTATCAGACATAATAAAATCAAACAAAGCAAAACAATGAAAGTGATACAGGACTTTGAAACAAGACAATCGGAAATCAGCAATGGCTACCATAATGTATCTTGTTGTCTTTGGAATAGCTGCCTGTGCCATCAGCTATAACAAAATTGAAAAAAACAGAATAAAAAGAAAAACAGAACAATGAAAACCATACAGGGCTTCAAAACAAGATAATAGGAAATTAACGATGGCTGCCACCTTCCTTGTTTAGACATTTTCTCCCTTTCACTTTCACAATGTCTGTTGTGCATTTTGGATCCCACTAACTCCTTCAGGTTTTTATATCAGGCAAACAGCACAGTGTTCACCCATGTGACTCTGCCTGAGATCATGCTCATGGGTGAAATGGTTCCTTTTTTTCTTACAGAACAAATTCAACTTAAAATAAATCTTGCTGTTTTACTAGAATCCAAGCTGAGGAAAGTCTCTTCAGGCAAACTAGTTTCCTTGACATTTTATAAGTTTTTGAATTTTCCTTGACATTTTATAAGCTTTTGGATTTTCAGTACAGGTTAAAGAAAGCAAAAACAGTATTTAGAACAAATGACTTATCTCAGCTAAGTTTATGCAGTTTCTAAATATAAAGGCAATTTATAAATAAGTATAAAAATATATCCTCCAAGACTCCACCTGCACGCCCCGGGAGGCTGTCCTTCCTTGCTGTGCACGGGACCCAGCCAATCAGTCCCACGATCCTGCACGCCGCGAACCTCAGGGAAACGCCGGCCAGCCGCGCAGGACACAGAGGTACGCAGCCCAGCCCAAATCAGCCCAGGAACCCAGAGCTGCTCACCGGGGAATTGAACATCATAGCTGCAGGGACCTGGAGAGCTTGGGCCCCCGCCCCCCCACCAGAGTGCAGAGCGCACGGCAGCTCCATTCT